>JAMKCH010003305.1:0-128308 GCA_023653785.1 Ophioderma brevispina
CCTGTGAAACTGTTCGTCAGCCAGAGGAACCCTGACAACACTACAGATGATGAGGAAGATGATGGCAATGAAGCCCATGACTCTGAATCAGACCAGATTGTCTAATTAATTTCTAATGGGGATTTTGCACCCCCCTAAAACGAGTGACTTTAAGTGTCCGGGGCACTAAATAGGTCCAATACAATACATAAAAATTTAAAATGTTTCAAAATGTGGGTATGACAGCAAAACAAATGTACAGGTCGGGTGGGGGTTCTCACATTGGGAGGAAGTATGGTTATGTACTGCCCATAAGACCCTCATTTTCAGGCTCTTTTAGTTCCAGTGACCCCCATTTTTGGACCATTTCAGTTCCAGAGACCCTACTTTTCATGTCCAAAGCCATATTCTACCAAATTTTCTTCAAAACTCCTCAAAAAGTAGCTGGAAATTGAGGGAGATCGCAGCTTATTTTTTTGAAATTTTCTGAAAACCTAGTTCTGGAGACCCCACTTTTTGGCCCTCAAATCAGCCCCCCCTCCTAAACCAAAAGTTGCAGGAGATATCCTGTACTGACAAAATTTTATAAGTACTTCGTTTTGACAGGCTCAGTGAATAATACTTTTTTCATGAATCTTGTTGACAGGTGGGAAAGTTTTCCTTTAATAAATGGTTTATTTGGGGGTGAGTTGGTGGCCTATATCCCTAACATCCTTTTCAGAAAAAGACTACATACCAGACGATCACTGCAAAAAAGGGAGGTAGCATTTGTTTTCTTGTTAGATCTAGGGGCAATTTCCCCCTAAAAACAAGACGGGTCCACTCCGTGATTTTTGAAAAGTGGAAAAAATGCAGTTAAGGGACGTTAGGATATGGAAATTATCACTTAACATGCCATTTGTTGCTTGTACCTATAAGTGGTTTCACCTCCAATCTCGTTGCACAACTCAACACCACATCCTTGATGCTCTCGTTAGTGCATTAAAGTTGCTGCCAGAATTTCTCAGGCAAGATTGGGGTACGCGCAGCGTGATGTACGCAGGCCCCGGAAGCACAAATAAGTTCTTGACAAGCGTCACATAATTGTTACTTGGTCGGGAGGCGTTCTCCTACACCCCTCTTTTGAATTTGCAATATTTTGTGCGTTCGCTTGCCTGAGAAATTCTGACAGCGACGGTAGATGAGATAAAGGTATTATAGCAAATCCTCCCTGGTTTAGAGGAAAAGGAGGCCACACTATTTTCCCGAGGTACTGGGTATGCCCCTTAGCCAGTTACCAGGGAAAATAGTGGTGCCCTATTTTCCTGATATAACAAGAGGTGGGCATAGCGGGTCATATTTGGGTCATAGTTTTTTCAGATTCACTTCGAACACAGGCTATAGAATTATGACTTTAATGATACTTATCCCCTTTTCGAAGGAAAAAAAATTAAAAAGTGCTAAAACCGGGTGCCCCCCAACGAAAAATGCAAAATAAGAAGCCCTCCAATTGACCAAAATAAATCATATTTTTGGAACCATAAATTGATAAGCTTATTTTTAATCAACCTTCATTGGTGGTCGGCATAACCCCATGTTTTTGTTGGGCCTGTAAGGAAATCATTCCTAATGCAACTTCTATCTCAACCATGACTTTTCGTTTTTCCTCGATATGGCAGTTTTATTAAGCCTAACATTGGACTGTGGAGGGGCCGCTTTCCCCAAAGTAACATATCATAATCAAAATTTTAAATTTTAACTGGTGGTGGGCCTAAATCAGAATTGTTTGATGGCATCATTTTCTGAAGATTAGAGAGCTGTGTAACACTTACCATTTTTCCATGGGGCATTAATTTAAAAATTTTTGGACGAAACACTCCCATTGGAATGGGCAGAGGTCAACAAAACTTTCTTACATGGGGTTTCAATTGAGGGCAAGTCAATTTTCCAGATGTTGGTTCATATAAAACGTCTCTTAAACTTTTGAATGTTAAATCACACCATTATCAATTGGATTAGGGGGGGCCGGCCACGATAGGCGGTCGTTTTTTTTTGCCCGTTCCCATTGGTTTAGCACTTAATCACGAAAACTTGACATATATTTAAAGTCAAAAATATGTTTAATATCAATAATTTTTTCGCGGATAACTCTAAAACCGTTGGAGTTGGAAGAATCAACTCCAGTGTAAGTTGTCTTGTAAGTATGATTAACGTTACAAACGGGATCCATTTTGAACGAGAGGCTTTGGCTTGACCTCATGTTCAATCCCAGGGTCAATCGCTATTAATAGCTGCGGACCATGTAACCATGTAGCCTATTCACCACCGTGGAATGATTCGTTGACTGCATGTAGCAATCCATCCTCTCATGTCGGTCTTTAACAAAGATTTGATGATAGTTTTGCAGCACATTAGCACCGCCGACTAAAGCAAGTCAATTTAGATCGGCCCCCGTGCTCCGTACGGGAATTCCCACTGGCCACATCGTCCACGGCCCTGATCTATTTATAAACGCGCACATTGACTTCAACTTTCAGGTCCACTGTTCAGGGCTCGTCCAATACTCGTAAGGCAGTTTTGGCGCTATGAATGAAGCTGGCCGCCACCGAGCCGGACCAGGCGACCGAGAGGCAGTGAGTGCCTGAATTGGCTGTGCCATTTCATGGGAAAGCGTCCCTCAGAATTTCCCAATTTTAAGCAAAAACGGCAATTTTCCCGAAATCAAAGGCTATGGTGGGAGAAAGTGCCCCTAGCATGATTTCTAAATACCCCAAAACATGGGTATTGCACACCAAAATTAAGCAATTGAACAAAAAATAATTGAGTTATGGTCAAAACATAAAAATTTTTAACAATTTGGCGGCCATTTTGGATTTTTGATGGGGCACCCTGGGTTTAAGCACTTCATTTTTTTCTTCGAAAGTGGGATCAGGCAGGGGTGATTAAAGTCATCAAATGAGCCCGTGTTTGAAGTGATCTGAAACATTACCTTCTTAAGGCCCCCCCTGCCAGAATTTCTCAGGCAAGATGGGGTACGCGCAGCGGTCATGTACGCAGGCCCTGAAGCACAAATAGTTCTTAAACGTCACACAATGATTTGTAATTGGTCGGAAGGCTTGCGCCTACAACCGGCGTTTTGTTTTTTTTTTGTTTAATTTGCATATTTTGTGCGTCATCTTGCCTGAATAAATTCTGACATCGACTGTAAGATTAGAAATAAAGGTGTATACCATACTACATGGTTAGAGAAAATAGCCACACTATTTTCCCCGAGGTCAACTGGGGTGTGCCCGTAGCCATAACCAAGGGAACATAGTTGCCCTATTTTCCTGATATAAAAAGAAGGTGGGCTATAGAAGGGTCATATTTGGGTCATAGTGTTTCCCCCAGAAAAAAGTTCAACTATTTTTTTTTTCGAACACAGGCTGAAATGATGACTTTAAATGATACTTATCCATTTTCGAAGAAAAACAATTAAAAAGTGCTAAACCAGGTTCCCCAACGAAAAATGAGCAAAATAGCCGCCAACTGACCAACAATCATATTTTTGACCATCAATTGATACGCTTTCTGTTGTTAATTCACCTTCATTTTTGTCGCAATACCCATGTTTTAGCCTGTAGGAATCATTCTATGCAACTTCATCTCACCTGACTTTTCGTTTTCTCTAGTATGGAGTTTTTCGCCTAAATTGGACTGTGATGTCGCTTTTCCCCAAAAGTACATATCATATCAAAAGTTTTAAATTTAACTGGTGGTGGGTCCATCACAATCATATTGGTTGAATGCATCCATTTTCTGACAGATTAGAGCTGTGTAACACTTACCATTTTCCCATGGCATTAATTTAAAATTTGACGAAACACTCCCATTTGAATGTCAGGGGTTCAACAAACTTTCTTACATGTGGTTTCAATGGAGGGCAGTCAAATGTTTTCAGCATGTTTTCATAATAACACGCTCTGAAACTTTTTGAATGTTAAAATCACCATATATCAATTGGATCACAGGGGTGGGCCTGGCCAAGAATAGCGTCGTTTTTTGTATGCCGTTCCCATATGTTTAGCACGTAATCACGAAAACTTGACATATATTCTAAAGTCAAAAGATGTTTAATATCAAGATTTTTCCACTCAAAATCCGTTGGAGTTTGAAGAATCAACTCCAAGTGTAGTATGTTTTTTGTATGAATAACTTACAAACGGGATCCATTTTTGTAACGAGGCGTGCTTGACCTCATTTTCATCGCAGGTCAATCGCTATTTATAGCTGGCGGACATGTACCAGTAGCCTATGCACCACCGTTGAATGATTCGTTGACCTGCAATGTAGCAATCTCTCATGTCCGGTCCTTTAAAAAAGATTTGATGATCGTTTTGCAGCACAATTATGCATCCGCCGACTAAGCAAGGCAATTTATAATCGGCGCTGCTCCGTACTGGAATTCCCACTGGCCCCACTCACCTGATCTATTTATAAATGCGAACAGTGACTTCAACTTTCGGTCACTGTTTCCAGTTCCTTCGTCCCAATGACTCGTAAGGCCAGTGTGTTGCGCTAAGATGAAGCGTTTGGCCGCCATCCACATATGGGGCCTGCGCCCTGGAGCACCAGACCGCGACAAATGCCTGAATTGGATTGTCATTTCATGGAAGCTGCCCTCATATGTCAATTTAAGCAAAAACGGCATTTACAAGAAAACCAAAGGCTATGGAGAGATGAAAGTAGCATAGCATGATTTCTAATACCCCCAAACATGGGTATGCCACCAAAATTAAGCAAATTTGACAAAAAATAATTGAGTTATGGTCAAAAAGAAAAATTTTTACAATTTTGGAGGCCATTTGGATTTTTCGATGGGGCACCCTGTTTAAGCACTTCATTATTTTTCTTCGCAAGTGGAGCAGGTGATTAAAGTCATCAATGAGCCTGTTTTTTGAAGTGATTTGAAAACAGTTGACCTTGCTATAGCCACCTCTAATATAAACGCATGTCTTATTTGTTTCGTGGTTTCTTCTACTATCGCAAATGGCTGGCTTACTTAAAATTTGTATTAGATTTTGGTTTTGGTCGGGGGGGGTTTTTGGAAAAAAAAAAAAATTGGTTTTTCAATGTGAGGGAGAAATCATAAGAAAAATCGGACGCTGAATCTGTCCCCCACCATGTAATTATGTATTCTTGTTAGTAAACGACCCCTGGTGGAACCCATCAGTGCTTTGTGCTCAAGAAATTCACTCTAATAGCTTTAGCCTTCTACCAGGGCATTCAAGTGCACTAAAAAGGCACATGCTATTTATTTCAGTTATTAAGAGAATCAAATTTTGGTGTTTTTTTGTGCTTCAAAGATTTACCCATCTGAGATTAACAGGAATTAAGTTACATAGAGAAATGTATTTAGCCTTGAAAGTTTAACATATCGAAGCCTGGGTTTAAGGCCCCATCGGCACACGCCATTTGTCAGTTTTGTGTGTTATTTGTCAACCTCTCAAATCTAACACGGTGGCAGCTATGTAGATTGGGGCCTTTTTGCCCTAAACCCTCGACATGTGCCTACGGAACTGGTGCCGGAAAAGATAGAAAACAAAGTGAGCAGTTCTTCCATATTTCATCTCCTGTGAGAATTACGTATCTTTCACTTCTTCAGCTGATTTACTTTCAATATCCTCACAGGCATGACCAAAGTATAAGTTAGTTTTTTGAGTATTTAAAAAAAAGTCTCAACAAATTATATTGTACCAACAAAATTTTGTAGTTTCATGTAATGCAAGACGTCACTAGAAAATAGAACGTTCAACTTAAAGGCACTCTCAACAGCGATTTGCTAAATCAGAAACTCTAAAAAAAATCATCAAAAAATAATCAGATTTTTTGCATTTTTGGACCAAGATAGGTATCCTAACATGCCTGGCAGTGAGAAGTCTAAATCAATCTAATAAGAACACAAAATCGGATATTTTTAGTCATTACTTCCGAACGGGCACTTACTACAACCACTGTAGTGAAAGGGGATTCATATCTCTGAGCGTTCTGTTTCTTCCCTTTTCTGTCATTTTTCAGTTGGAAAATACACCTTAAGAGTCCTCCAGACTTATCCTTCATTTTAAGCTTTCCTACAAATTTCAAATATTTTTTATCTTTCGGGTGAATCACTGATATGTCCTTAATGTAAAGTAATCCACGTACCAGACAGTTGAGCACTTGGGGGGGGCTGGGTGACCTGAAAACAATATTTTACAACACTGAACTTCCCTTGTTTACTTCTCAGTGGTATTCCAGTGGCGGGATCCAGGAAGTTTTGGACACGAGGGGGGCGTGGGATTTTGCTGCCAAATTATAACAACACATCTCAATGGCACAACAGGCGGGCGGGCCTTTACGTAAAAAGGGTCATAACTTGAAAACTAGATGCATCTACATACATATGAACTGCATCTGAGATAGCTCTTTAAAATACAGGTTTTTAAGAAATTAAAACACCCTATATTAATATTTAATAAACTATTGGTTAATAAATTTTTAATTGCTAAAAATACAACAAAATGATGTCCCCTACATCAAAATCTGTCAGTACAATTTACCTAGTAGCTCATGGTGGTTTTGTATGCTTTATATGTCCGGCTAAATTCCTTCAGGAATTCCACTAATTGAAGGTCCAGGAACAATAATTTGGTTGGTAACATAATTCCACTGACGCCTAAAATGCTGAAATGGGGGGGGGGCCCCAAAACCGCCCCCCCTTTTTGGGGGGGGTCCGCCCCGTTTGAGCGAAGTACTACTGACCTGTATCTAAAGAACCATTGTACCTAGCAGTTGAGAGACCACTCAAAAGTTGCGGAATAGCCACATTATGGGGGGTCCGTAAATACATTTTTATAGCCAAAATCAAAGGTGTTTAAACAATTGTCAAACAACTGATTTTCCCCATAATGCGCACTATACTATTATGAATAATTCATAAAAGGTTTTCATGCCAAGCCGGAAGGTAGTTCACCATATCCCCTTGGATTTTTCTCTAACTCTCCTCAGGGATAATTTTTGGGGTATCTAGCATAGTCAATAAACAGAAATTCATATTCATTTCCTTTCTCAATGGCAACCCGTCAAAGTTTTGTGACTTTGAAGCAAAATTGGTAAAAGGTGCAAACCGTGCATTGGGTACGTGCTGTTATAACGTGTATTTGCTCCACAACTCAAATCATTTTATGAACGTTTGGTATGCACAGAGCTATTGCACCATTATTTTTGGATTTCAACTGGGATATAATCAGCATTTTTAATGTTACTTACTCCTCTCCTTTCGTTTTCGATGTGGGGGGGGGTCAAACGGCCGCATCGTAAGGGAAAAGATAGTGTTTTCCAATTCTTGGGACTTAATTTAATGTTTAAAGATTTACGTGCCCTTCAAACAGCAAAGTTTAAATGCTGCCTGAAGGGGTCGTTAATGATCTAAAAGCATTACCTGCATGCTTGGTGACCATAAACAGGCAAAAATGAAGATCCCCTCTGGTATGCAATGACAAGCCACTAAAATAACCTGAACTTAGACGCACGCCGCATGGTGGGAATAACTACTTCTACCCGTGTGTTTTTTCATTTTGTAGGGCCTAGTGGCAAGGGTAAAAGCTGCTGAAGGATCTGTTAATAATCTAATGCACTACTACGATGCGGTTCCCATGAAGCAGGCAAAAATTTTCATGACCCCTAAAAGTTGGGGCCCCTTTTGTGGCTCAAATAAACGTCGCTAACATTACCCAATTTTTTAGGCCGCACTTACATTGGCGTAGCCAATGGAGGAGGGGCAAGGGGAACGCTGCCCCCCGACACACACACCAAATAAATCGAGGAAGGGAGCCAAACATTGAAGGAAAAGGAAGAGAAAAAAGAAAAAAAGGGGAAGAGAGCAAGGTAAAGAGAAACAAGAGGCAAGAGAAGAGGAGAATTGGCAAAGGAGAGAAGAGAAATGTGGAAAAGAGAAGAGGAAGGGTAAAGACGGAAAATGAAAAGGGGAAATTTGGTGCTCTGAAACACTAATTTTTAGCTTCTAAAATGCAAACCCAGGACCTTACGAGATCTCCTCCCCTAGGAACCCACCCCTCGTACATTAATCCACCCTCATGCAAGTACACGAAATCAGGAAATCTTTGATTTTTTGTGGTTTCATGGCGCAGCATGCAGTTCGTGCTTTTAGATCATTTTAAGACCCTTCAGCAGCATTTAAAACTCTGCTAATTTGTCCCTATAAAATGGCATAAAAATATAATTTCCCTTTACCGATGTGGCCATTTTGACCCCCCAAATTAAAACGAGTAACATTAAAATGCTGATTCTATCCCAGTTGAGATCCAAATTGTCAATAGTTCTTGCCATCCAAAAGGTCATAACTAGCTTTATAACTGATTGGTTTTTGGAGCAAATACACTGTTTACCGGCACTTAAAAATGCCCGGTTGTCACCTATCTTACCCAATTTTGCACAAGGTCACAAACTTTTTACGGGCTGCCGTTTTAGAACGGAGAGGAATATGAAATTTAGCTGTTTTGTGACCCCACCCTTAGTTACCCTAACACTTATCCCTGAGGAGAGTGTAGAGCGAAATCCAAGGTACTACTGGTGAACTCATTCCTTGTTGGCATGAAACCTTATGAATTCCCTTCATATTGTATAGTGCCGCGGTTGTGAAATCGTTTTTGACCATTTATCTTACAAACCTTTGTCTTTGGAGTATAAAAATGTCATTACTGACCCCCATAATTTGGCCATTCCGCACATTTTGAGTGGTCTCTCAACCATCTAGGTCCAACGGTCTTGATACAGTCAGTAGTACTTCGCTCAAAAGGGGCGTGACCCCCCAAAAGGTGCGTGACCATTTCGCATTTCGGCGTCATGGGAATTATGTTACCAACCAATATTGTTCCTGGACCTTTCATTAGTGGATTCCTGAACAGTTTAGCTCTGGACATAATGCATAACAAAACCACCATGAGCTACTAGAGTAAATAAATCATTTGATTTAAGCAAGAAATCAAGATGGTGTAAAAAATTAATGATTTAAGCTGTTATCAAGACAAATTCCATATAAAAGATAGAAGAGAAATGGTCAATACGAGCCCGTAGAATCAGGTCGTATTTTCTTTCCTGACTTTAATATCGATGAATTAGCAATTGCAATTACCATTTTTAGCACACGCGTAATAATGAATAATCTTAACTGTAGATCCGCCAGTGTATTCATTGTTTTTTTAGGATGTTTTGGGGTTATAGGAGAGAATCATGCTAATCTCTGCCAAAGAAATTGCGAGTAACCCACAATTCTCTGGTAGGGAATTTTCAGCAATACTTCTTAGTAATACAAAAATCTTTAGTATTACTCTGTATTTGGTGTGATTTTTCAGTGAAAATTTTCCAAGTGATATGAAAGAATAGGAATATTAAATTTCCTCCCAATGTTACTAGGATAAAAAAGAAGAAATTATAAAAGCATTTGGGTATCCAAGATCAACCCTTTTGCTTATTATACCGTTTTAAAGGACATAGGGGGTCTCACTTTTGTGTTGGTTAGAGATGTGCAGCCAGGTGTTTGAACCACTACCCCAAAATATACCAAAAATGACAATTTGCTACCCATCCTTATACCTGCTTTTGGGAGGTTAGGGGGCGAAGCCCCCAGAAGCTGAAGAAAACTAACGGTTCAAATGTAGTTTTTGAGCATATTTTTCACATTTGTGGTTTGTAAGCATCTTCATACCCAGGGGCTTCCGGAATTGGTAAAGCATGGGCGAAATGAAGAGTTACCTACTTGCAGTTACGGAACAACTTATTCATGCGACTGACCTCTTATATTGTTGTATCAAGTGGCCAGCTATCCGAAAATTCCTAGCTGCAATACTTGTGTAAAGAGTTATATGAACCAGTTCAATGTGTTGGTTGATAACGCGCAATTTTTAACTCTGCTTTTCGCCCCTGCTTTAACGATTCTGGAGCCGCCCCTGCTCATACCTGATTGACCACTGTAAAAATATACTTACAACAGAAATGCAACCCTTTCTTATACCAATTTTCAAGAAAAAGGGACCATTCATTATACCAAAATGGCTGAAAATTATATGCCCTTCTTGGCTGCACATCCCCGTAACCCCTTTTCCACTAATTACTACACTTTGAACAAATTCCAGCCATCTTAATTGATTAAAGTACTTAGCCCTTACATCTTCCGAATTATTCAGTCATAATTATCAATTTTTCACTGTTTTATAAACTTAATTTTGTTCACATCTACATATTTGTATATTGGATATTTGAACACCTTATCTCTGATAAATCTTGATGTATATTATGTGAAACAAATGTTTACATGTTAATTTTATGACAAAATTAAATCACATAATGTGAAGTTTTCATTGTATTCAGAATAGTCATACAGTTGTTCATAAATCCCAATACTTTGGTGGGGGCTTGGAAAAGTTGGAAAAATTTGATCCCCATTTTTAGGTTCGAAATTTTTTCGATCCCCTTTTAGGGTCTTAAAATTGTTTGATCCCCCTTATACCTTCAGACAAAAAGCTGCTAATTGCAGAGGTATGTACAAAATCCTGGGGGGGGGGCTGACCAGGGGGTCGGGGGGTCCAGCCCTATTCAGAGGTGGGGCCCCTGACCAGTAAAGGTAAAACTTGACAATATTGCAGTCATGGCGACAAGCAAGTGGGTGTTGTCCTCTTCTCACACAAAGCGTGGAACCTGTGCAAAATTGATAGAACCATTTTAAAGGTGCGTGTTCCGATCGTCTTTGGGACCCCTGATTTATCCGGAAGTAGTATCGATTTTGATATTAGATGAAAGGCCATATTTTTCTCATTGTCGTACTGAAATTTGAGCCCTGAAATCCATTTCATTCCCAAGATATAAACCAAAAACCGCCGTTTTAATGGTTAACCATCAATATCATTATTGCTTCTACCATCAAAACCGCAAGTTTGTTTCCCACGGTACTTGATGGGACATATGTGCAAGTGCCGGGCTCTCATATCAAGTAGAGAACACAATAGGCTCAAATCGGAACAAGCACCTTTAAATGTAAGTGGTTCCCCACAAATACCAGGTTTGGGCAACAGTCTTAAAAATCAAAATTTTAAATCGTGTTAATTGATGTGTGAGGTTTTGTATTTGAGCTGCGAAGCAAGCTCCTACAAATCGCCCAGAAACTCTGTTAGTTAGTGTGTTCGTTTGTTACGGTAACATTAAAATGATGTATCCATTGATGCTCAGTTTACAGCTGTCCTGGTAATTTATTTCCAATCGGCACGAACACGCTTATTTTCGCTGATTGCCAATACAAAAAAACTAGCGAGTTGGTGGACGCTGTTTCGGACCTACCAAGCTTCAAGGTCAAAGTTCCTAATTAATACCCGCGGTATTAATAAAAAATATTAGAACTGTGCAATATTACTGTGATAAAAACATCACGAACGTCGTAGCAATTCATACCGCCATATTGGAAAATTGATTCTATTTTATCTTAGCAATGGTAAACTTTCTGAACAAAACACATACCTGACGATGTTCTTGGATGTCTAAGGATCATTTTATAAGCGAGGGTCGCCAGGCGAAATCGACGACAAAGTGCTTTTTTCATGCTGTTATGTTTACGTATGCTGGACCCTTCGGTGACAGGTCAATTCGGCAACAAACCAATTCGGCGACACCAATTCGGCAACAGGCCAATTCGGCGGCAACATTTTATATGGGGAATATTTTTGCACGTGTGAGCTCGCGATACGGAAATATTGCTTGTTATTTTCTGTTCGTCTTTTCTTGTGTACAATTTTGGTGTATTATAGTAATTTTACACAATAGTGTTAGCCTCTTTTACCAGTCGTTTTTGTAATAAAAAATACCAGTGAATTCTAACTTTTGATACCAAAGGGATACAGACTTATTGTTTGTGATGTTTCTCTTTCCTTGTGTACAATTTTGGTGTATTGTAGTAATTTTACGAAAGGGATTTTAATAATTTACCCTATTAAATCTTAGGGCTAAATGATGTTTTGCTTGGATGTTATGAGCAGAATCTGCGAAAATGTGCCCCATTTTGGTCAACCAATATTAATTTTGAACTCCCACAACCTCACATGCTATTGGTTCATTCGCAGCTTCCGAGACATTCTCAGTCTTGTTAATGAATCATATGTAAACATATGCATGGATATCTCAATTTCTGTAAATTCTTGCAATTTTTAAGAACTTGTTGGGAAAATATTTATAATAGCCTCCTGCAATCAAATGTGAAATTGGGAAAATATTAGGAAAGTTGTTTAAAAGAGAATGATTGGTGTGGATGACCCTGGGGTGGGTGCGGGAGGGGGCGTTTCCTTTCCGCCCACTAGCACTAACCTGCCACAGTTGCTTTCCGTTGTCTCCTTAGCCAAAAAGGCGATAAAACAAGTTAAAATGGCAACGGTACTAAAAATCCGTTACAATCTTATGATGGGTAGGTTTGTTTCTAATGTCGCGTCAAGCGTTCTGGAGATTCATAACCTACCCCACAGGGTGATCGGTCCAACCCAATTTTTTAAAAACAACTTTTTCTGATGGAAAAATATTTAGGTCGGTTTTAGATAGCCTAGCTACACATATGCATGCCCACAGGTGAAACTATGTAACATAGTACAGTAGTTTACTGTAGTTTTTGGTCTGCTAAAAGTGTTATAGGGGTGGCCACACGCCGTAAGCACAGTGGGCACGGAAGGGTGCTCTCTCCGGCAAAGCTCGGCAAAACCGGAAGGGTGCTCTCTGCGCGGAACCTTGCATTCTTCGTTTCAAGACACATTTTCTTAATGGATAAGATTGATGTTCCCCAGACAATTGCAAATTGGGATTCTAAAAATAATGAACATGTACCATACTTCGGTAAGTTTTTACCGTAAGCACTCGGGTATCAGCCCCAGCCCTAACCCCCCCCCCCCACCCCAAAAAGGAAATTTTAGGTATTACTTTCAAAAAGGGGTGGGCTGTAGATACCCGGGGGAATGCTATGAGAACTGGGAGCAACTATCAGATACAAATTGCAATAGCATTCAAGAGCATATTATTCACCACATCCATTTTTAATGTACACTTTGTTTGTAAAGTTCCATTTTTTCACCATCACATTGCCTCAAATTCTATAAACAACTATCCCAATCTTGGGCCCGACCCTACTTTGATGGCCCTATAGAATAGTTTCAAGTTCTGAGTCTTAATTTGGTTTGTGTAATTACTGCCACATTGTTTCCGGAATGCTACACTTACCAACCTGGGCTTATACCTGAGTGTATGCAAGCTCATGTATTTTCTTTAAAATTGAATTTTTCTTTAAAATTGGAAGTGGGCTTATACCCAAGTGGGTACGGTAATTTATAATTTAATGGGCAAGCCCCGTTCTATACTGTCTTGAAATATTTTTACCCCCCCCTTGTTGGGACCTAAATTTTTGTTTGATTCCCCTATATTTTCTAACCCCCACCAGAGTATTGTTTAACGGGCAAGCATCAATAATCAAGAAATTCAAGATAATAAAACATTGGAATGCATTTTTTTAGCTTTTAATGCACGGATACATTTAGGTATGTAAATTCAACACTATTTTATGTGACCCAAACAACCAATAGTGAAAAAAGAAGTATTGAAAAATTGTCATACTACTCCCCAAATTACCTAACAGCAATGGGCGTCTCAAAATCTACATAAAACCGCTGATTGTGGTTTACCCCAGTACAGAATAACCAAGATCACCATGTTTGAGGTCAACTGTACAGGCCATGGTTTCAACAGTATTACGCTTATAACTCTGAGATTTCCACATGGAAGGCCTTTTGATATCAAGTCGAATTTTGATACGCACGTATGGAAATTACGATCAGCTCAAACGTACTGCTTGTTTTAATACATAATTCACGCCAAACACTTGCAGGTTATGTTAGCCATCCATGCCAGTAACAAAAATAACTAACCAATTTTGATATTTTTGCAATGTTTCGATCCGCAAATCGCTGCTTATGCCTTTTGTATAAGCTAGGGATTCCTCAACTGGTACCCCACACATGCCAATCGGAAGTGGTATTCGTATTTATTAAATGTGCAACCCGGGGGGGGTCCCTCAGTGATCCATTTCCTGTAGCTCCAAAAGCCTTGAAAATGTCTTGGAAGCTGCACTAATCTCAAACATTCAGTTGCCAAATGATGGAACCTAACATCCGTCCCGTGTATCAGAGGAACACGCTCGATTCTTTTTCATCTTGGAGTGCAGGGCCATGGTTATATTGCCAGCGTGAATATTCAGGTGTTACCACCTACACAATTCATTTGTTTGTTCGCCAAAACACCGTCATTGGTGACAACCGATACCCGTTTACAATTGGAATATAGGTTTTGTTGGTGTTTTCTTGTAAATGTGTTAAAATTGATAGAACTATAGTTTGTTTAAAAAATTAACCATCAGTTAATGCTTTTGCTTCTGCACCATGTTATTTTACTGCCAGCTTGCCCCGCAACTTTTCTTTCATTTGTCATGACTTTTGGTCGTTCTTCCAGTTTCGCATGGATGAAAAATATGGTTCAAAGTAATGAACATTAGAGCATTGAGATAACATATTTTTCCGAATGAGGGATGAGGCATTTTTGTGCACTCCAGATGAAAAGAAACTATCTAATTTTGTTTCGCTACGCATACGGGCCGGTAATTGAATCTTTAGCTCCATGGTTTGCCTTACGTCTATGTTGTATCACATGGTGGTTACTGATGATATTGGGGGAAATAAACATGATGTGTTACATTTATTTCATTTTCAGAAAATGTGCCCGACCTATTTGCGGGAACGATGGGCAGCATCGACAACCGGGTGGCACCTAACAACCATAGCGTTTATTTCTCAACCGTTGAGGGCGAGCCGTCGGCGGCATCTCTGAGGACAAAGTACCACAAAGGATCTGTACCGAGCTCCCACTGCTGTTTCAACTTGTGATATCCCGATTTACTCAACACATCTAGACAATATGGCTACGCCGACGTATCTTGCCCCTTCTCCACTCTGACAGCACTGGACAGACGTATAAGTACACGTACTGCAGATATATGGCCCTACTTGCATCATACCTCAAGACCTCGGCATACTGAATCAAGACCACCGCTAAACTTGCACTGCCCTTCACATCTCAAACCAAAGATGCTCATCGCCACTTCAAAATACCTCATCCTCACCAACTTATCTGGGAGTTAAGCTTGACCGGCAGCTGCCTATCTTCAGCACCGCAAGTCCGTATGCGCCAATGTATCTTTGAGGATACCCTTGCCGACTTGCTGGATCCGCATGGGGTGGCCAGCCCAACGACTCTACGCACCACCAATGATCGCCTTGGCTCATGCCACCCCCAGCATGGTGCCACCAACAGCTCTCACCCAAAGAAGCTGTCACAGTACTCAACAAGCCTTGAGAATCATTACTGGTTGCCTCTGTCCCACTCCATCTTAGTTTCTACCAGTGCTTTCCAGGCATTGCACCTGCTGTGTTTCCGAGAGACTACACACACACACCACTGTGAATAAGGCCCTGCTGGCAACAGCACCTGCTGGCATAAACACGTCCCTAGAATTGCAAACCACTCGGCGACAACTGTGGCTCCAACCACACGCGTCGAACCTTTCTGTCGACAAACGCTGCGACACTCGCCAGCTCCCCACTTGTCAACAACTCTTAACAGACATGGAATCTGCCTGGCTAAGTACTTCAATAGACCAGCCCAACGCACTATACACCTATGCAAAATTACCACCCCTGGACCCATCTTCCAGCACGGAATGGGTCCACCTGAAACCGGATTCGCCAAGTATCGTGTCGCTTCAATAGCAATCTGCACCGATGGGGCTGCTTCCCATCGCCAGCATGCCAATGTGGTTCTCCATCAGCAGACGCGGATACACCTCTCAATGAGTGCCCGCCCTACCTTTCGTCCTCCGTTGGATCAGATCTCTCAATCCCCAACCAATCAACAGTGAGTTGGCTCCACTTTTACAACACATTTATCTGCTGCCTCATATGCAGAATAACCTAAAATGTTCACTTCCTAAGTTTAGAGATGATCAGACTTTCCGTTTCATAGCCGTAAACATTTATGTTCCCCCGGCCGAACGAGTTCGGACCGGGGACTGGAAATGAGCACGTCCGTTCGTCTGTTCGATCCCGTCCGTGACAAAATGTTAACCCATGTTGTATACCAGTTATCTGGAGTTCCATAGGGCGCAATGAGTAACTTGGTGGAAGAAAGCGGGTTTATGAGTTTCTCGATCTTATTAGATTGTGGCCGTAAAATAAATGTTATTATCTAATTGCTGAATTTATGAAATGCCTGCAAGGCCCTGTGTACAATTTTTCGTGGAGTTCCGTCAGCGTATAATGATGAATAACCTTGGGTGGAAGGGCGCAGCTGAAGATTTCTTTGAGCACCTATTAGATTTTGGGCCAGATTTTCGGGCAAATTAAGTATGTCAATGAGCTAATTAATATGCAAATAATCATCTTATTGCTATAATTGTTTGAAACGGTAACTTTGGATACTCAAATTCCCTGCGCTGCATAAGAGGCCTATCATGGGGCCATCTGTTTTGGCATTTGAACGTATGTGATATATGCGGCTTATGTTAGCAAATGAGCTTAATTAAATATAGCGTAATGCTGTTATCTTCTCTGAAACGTACATCGGATACAAAATTCCTTCGCATACCTGAGACTAATATGCGATGGGGAGGTGTGAGGTGGTTGGGGAGGGGGCTGGTTGTTTTGGGAGGGGGGTGTTGGGGGTGTTGAGAGGTAGTAGTGTGTTCTTGGGATAAGGGTGTGTGTTGGGGAGGGGGTTGGTATTGCGGGTGTTGGGGAGTGTTTGGTGATTTTGCATGGGTTTGCGGGGGTGGGAGTGTGGGATGGGGATGGAGTTTTGCAGATGTTGCGGAGGGAGTGGTGTATCGGGGTGTTGGGAGGGTAAATGGCGGGTTGTTGCGAAGGGGCGAGGACTTGTCTAATGGTAACTTGGGGGTAGTGTTGGGTGTTAAGGAGGGGGTGGGGGTGATCACATGCGGGGGAGGTTGGGGATGATGGTGGGCTATTGTGGCGTTGTGCGTGTGTTGGGGAGGGGTGTGGGGTCTTTGTGGGGTGTTTTGGGGAGGGGGGGTGGAGTGTGCGGGGTATTGGGGAGGGTTAGGGTTTCGGGGTTTGGGGAGGGGGTCGGGAGTTGCGGGGTTGGGCGTGTTGCGCGGGCGGGCGCGGTTGGCGGCGGCGGGTATTGGGGAGGGGTAGGGTGGTTGAAGTTGCATTTTTATACATGTGATGAACCAACCATTCGTCGGGGAACATATTTTATGCATCGCATAAATACGAGTTCGCCTTGTTTATTTAAAGAGACCTGGCACATTGACAAAACAGTGCGACCCTCAAGATGTTTTTTAAAATTGATTTTTTTGCATGGTTGTAAAGCTGTTAATGTCATTAGCCTCACCTGAAATGATTACGGCTAATCAAGCATCCTTATGGGTAACGAACGAATTTATATAATTAATGTCCCCGGCGCCATCAATTCAGCATACGTGAAATGCGCATTTAATAAAGAAAATGGCACGCCGTAGCATCCCTTAGGTTAAACAGACCGACTTTATAATTAATGTCCCCTAATGTCCCCGGCGACTCAATTAGCCGCTGATGAAGGCATTTAACACAAAAGACGCACGCCGTATGCATGTTTCCCACCGGCATACACCCTGTTTTGACCCGGATCCCTTGACATTTGGGTTTTAATAATCAAATGATAACCGAGTCTATGTTTCAAGTATGTATTGATATTGGGCTTCTTTTGCCAATACATGTACATCAACAAATATTGCGATCCCCTTTAATTACAGATTTTCATAGGCTTCAGTATGGGCTACATCAGAAATAGGTGGCAAATAATAAAATGCACTTTTCAACCAACTGTTTGAGCTGCTGGCAGTTCAGGTTGCTTGGACGAATGGACGAGAATTGTATTGCTCTATGTAAAATTGGTCCAATACTTATATGACCCATAGTTATTTGTTAGAGGTGAGCCAGTCCTTCGGTGTATTCCTTGTGCTCTTTCTGTAACAGGTTTACTTTGTGTTTGATTCTTCGTTAATATTAAAGCGTCCCAGATTTGAAAACAACATTTCAAGATATTAGGCCTCAAGGTGATAAATTTCCTGAGGAGGCTGGATTTGTTTAAATAGTGTTAACTTTCTTAAATGTGATTGAAATTTAATGTGGTAGTAGTTTTGTAAGATTTTGATGTTTTTAATACTCTAGTGACACGATAACAAATTGTGTGGAGTTGTCGTTTCAACTTTAATACTCACTCCTTCTGTAATATAAACATGTGGTTGTTTGATTAGTTATGGTAAACTTAAAAGTTAGCCTACAATTACTGGACGATCTTATTAAACTCCCTAATGTTTTCTACTTATTTTTGCTAAAAATGTATCATCTAGTCTTCCATGGCTAGGCCTATCATTTGAGAGCAACAAAATTTATCATTTTTTGTTAAAATGTGCCCAGTGGGCCGCCGCTTTAAAAGTGGCACTGGCACATTTTCACAAATATGAAATCTCCTTTGCTCTCAATATACTAGCCATTGGAAGAACAGACTATTTTACACATAAATAACATGCTCAAAAAACAGATGGGGACAGTGATATGAGGATAACGACTCCAGGTATGTTTGGTAGGAGCCAACTTTTTAAGTTTTCCATAACTTTAATCAACCAATGTTATATTACATGATATTTTTGACTCGCAATACTTAAACCACAAAGTTTAAAGACCGATCAAACAGTTTTCATAGCGTGGGAAACATTCATACGCATGCTTGTTCTTGTGTTACACGCCATTTTTCGTCGTCCTGCTGAATTTAACGTCGCCTGCGACGGTCATTTATAACGTTTCGGCTTTACCCATAAGGAATCTGATTATGGTTTAATCATAAATTTCGGTGTTAGGGCTTTTGGTGTATATAAAGCCTTACAACCAATTCCAAAAATGATCGATTTTTGATAATCTGTGAGGGCGGCACTCTTTTTTTTCAAATGTCCAGTTGTCTCCTTTAAACGCGGATGTCGCACAGTAGGTCGGCTTTGCTTCAACAGCAATATGCCTGCCAATGTGGCTGCGACTATTCCACTGCCAATTTGTTTCTCCCTCAGACTGCGGATCACATTCTAAGATTGCCATTATTTGCCCCACTGGGGTTTGGTGAACCGACTTCGCAAACCCCAACCTAACAGTGAGTTGGCTCCCACCGCGCTACAAAATATTTAGCTGCTGCCTCATACGCAAAGAAGCACATTTGCCAGTCAACCTATGGGTATTGCAATAGCATCTGCATGCCTGACACTACTGTTACCTGCTCTACCTTGAAATTTGGATTAAGGCTTGTGGATTACCTTTGCTATGGAAGCAGCAGAAATTGTGACAAAATAATTGATACTAGTGTTTGGACCCCTTGAGAATCACACTCTAGGGAAATGAGTTCCCGAGGACACAGGTATACATAACCGAGATCAGCCTAGCACATTTTTTTTTGAAGAGCGCCCAAAATTGAGCTTTTTCCACGGTTGCAATTGGTAACTGGCTAGGAACGATCCATTGACGGCACGCTCGAAAAGGGCTCTTCGCAAACATAGGGAATTTTGTAAGAAAATATCTGCGATCCCTCCGATAATATCAACGGCTGCTGGAAATGCCTTCCAATATTAAATAGCTGGGAATAGCGCCATGTCAATGTGTCTAACGCTCACCTGTAGTTGTTTTTATTGGTTCAGGCAAGGTCAGTTAAGGTCAATTTTCCCCTTGAGGTGGCACGTTTCACATGGACGACAAACTTAGCCTTTCAGCTCTGCCGTTCGTTGCAATCCTGGGATCCCAATTATCTAATTACAAAATCACTTATTTATATACGCTTTGAGGATTCTCCTTCCCCGTTGTATTTTTTCTTAACAATTACCAACATAACTCCAAAATATCAATTTGAACATGGGGCACTCTTCAAAAAATGTTTTATATGCTCTTAAGAACTTGATCTTTCATTCATTTCACAATTTCGAGTAAAAAAATCAATGGCGATGTAGTTGCATAATGGCTCATTAAAATAGGCTTTCCTTTCTCGCTCATTTAGTCTGAAACCCTCTGTAAAATCAATCGCATACACGTATGCATTGTACCACACAGTGACCATTGAAAAAAATCCAAAACTGCACTTTGCTTGGGGGTTTTAAACGTCTTTCGGGCGGTCTATCTCGGCCATTTTTTCACGCTTTTTTTTACAAGTGCGGTGTTAAATGAAAAGAGCAAGACCAAGGTCAACAAAATGGTATATTTTAAACTACTCTACTTTTGGGCACCAATACTGATCAAAAAAACATCGCCCATATACCCTTTTTTTGTGACCAACTAATCATCAAGCGGCATTGTTTTTTCTGTTGGTGTTCACTTGTAGGTAAGGGGGATCGCCCTATACCACATAACAGACAACCGGAATAAACGTTCGTATAGAATTCCAAATTTCATATGCGATAATTGCCATTTATATTCCATCAAGAAGCCACTAACTGCACCAACATACCGCGCCTGACAGAAATCATTGCAATCCCATCATTTTGTATACTTGGGCCTCCTATATGAAACGTTTACCAATACCGTGAAACCTCAATCTATTAGTAAGAGGTGGGCTATAGAGGGGGGTCATATTTGGGGTCATAGTTTTCGATCACTTCGAAACACCGGCTAGAATGATGACTTTAATGATGCTTATCCCTTTCGACGAAAAAAAATAAAGCCTGCGAAAACCAGGGTGCCCAACGAACAATCCAAAATTGCGCCAAATTGCCAAAATCATATTTTGTTGACCCATAACTTTGATAAGCTTTTTGTTGAATCCCCTTCAGTTCATTGTTTGTGGGCAATACCCATGTTTTGTGGCATCAGGAATCATTTCTATGCAATTTACTGATTTCACCACCATACCAAGAACTTTTCGTTTTTCCTCGATATGGCAATGTTCAGTAGCTTCAAAAGTGGAGGCGATGGGCGCTTTCCCAAAAAGTACATACATAGTATCAAAAGTTTTTCATTTTTAACCAGTGGCACTCCAATCAGCATTGTTGATTCAAATCATTTTTTTTAAGATTGGGCTGTGTACACGTGCCAGTTTTCCCCGTGGCATCATGTAAAATTTGACGAACACACACTCTCAAATTGTAATACACAGGGGTCACGACTTCTTACGTGTGCGGTTTCAGTATGAGAGGGCAAGTTTTATGACAATAAAGCCTCCAGTTTGTAAACAAGCAAACCAAAAACCGCCACGCCAAATCAAATGTCTGCATGTTCAATGAAACTCTCTTCAACTTTTGAAATGTCTAATCTAATATTATCAAACCGCTATGGGCGTCATTTATGGGAAGCGCCCTCAGACCCACTAGCCTCTCCTCAATTTTAACAAAACGGTCATTTTCAGGAAAACGGAAGGCTATCGTGAGATGAAGTTGCATAGCATATTCAATATACCCCAAAACATGGGTAATGCCACCCAAATTAAGCAAAATAAAGCCAAATAACGGAGTTCTGTCAACAAATCAAATTTTTTTTGGGAACAAGTTTGGCGGCCATTTTGGGATTTTTTCGTGGGGCACCCCTGGTTTTTTCGCACTTTTTTCATTTTTCTCCTCGAAAGTGGTGATGGGTGAATTAAAGTCATCAAATGAGCCTGTGTTCAGAAGTGATTTGAAACATTGAACCGTTCTATGCCCCCCTCTCTCTTGTCCTATTCATACCAGGCCGACCGATGGTTTGCACTTTCAATTATTGAGCAGGACACTTCCTCTTAGAATGGCAACATACAATCATGCTTTGCACATGAGAATGGGTATTTGCGCATACCACCTCACAGATGTTTTTGAAAGTGCCTTTGACAAAACCAGAATAAAAGAAAATTTATTGCTGGCGACACCTGACAACTGATTTGAATTAGGTTCCACTAACTACATGTGTAACTTTTTACGAAATTGCCTGCGGGCAATGATTTTTCTTAAAAATCTAGTTTTCCAACGTCTTTCTATGAGAATGGGCATATAGAGGGCGCTATAACACAAATCTGACCTTTGTAGGTCTACAACGTCAAGATTTTCCCGGCAATGGTTTTGTCCCGATTTTTTCGAGAGATGATAGCCTCTTGCATGTGTCCCTCTCTAATTCTATCAGTTTGTCAATTGTGTCTCCACTGCTTCAAATTGTTCTAAACATAAGAGACAATTTGTATGGGGGTCACACAGCTGTGACCTTGCTCATGCCTCCACCCTATGAATGCTCCTTCAGGCGATCATGTAGCCTTTGGCCTAAATTGGATGAATGTCTGAACAACATAATTTCAAACCATAATTGTTGAAATTTTTGAGATCAAACTTGCACTTGCTTGCTTCGGGCCAATTGATCCCAGCTGATCATGTTCCTCCTGATAGTCATAGGAACCAATTTCAGAATAGTAGATATCAGACAGTCTAATATGTACTCAAAAAAATTCATAGCTCTGAATGGGAGCAGTTTGATATTTATTCGTAACCAGTATTGGTCTACCTTGAGCTCACTCAGCAAATTGTTTCCATACCAGTTACCATTCTCCTCTCTCAGGGTATGCTCACATACCTCTTTCCACCTGCACTGGCGTATTGTCCCATCCTCAGGTATGATTCTACCCAACCATTGGTACCCTACAGCAGATCAAGTCGGCTGCTCACTTTTTAGCCTTGGTTTTCACTTTCCACCAAATTTTGGCTTGTATGGATGGTGAAAAATAACATCAAAATGTGCCCTTGGAATAGGCCAGTACCAATGAAAAGGTAGTTCAAATTACGGAATGTTTTTTATGTAGAAACTGATGCTCTTATTCATGAAATGGTGTGGAATAGATGTAGCGCTTCCACAGTTACTTCATACAGTTGAACACTAATTTCCATCTCCCTTCAGTCTCAGAGGGGGAAATAGTATGTATGCGCTCCACTCTTCCAATTCCCGAGGGAGGCATGTATTTTTGTTTGCATTGCACCAATTCCCTCATGAGCAGTCCTATATTGAACATAAGCCTTAAAATAACTAGAGTGTAACACCGAGGCCTAAAAGATCACATTTTCCACAGTTCAACTGTTTTTAATTCACATCTGTAACAGACTCCTTGCACAAATACTTAAACACATCAATTGACCCTTACAAGTATTTTGTAGCAGTTGCAGTAGTGGGTCCTTTTAACTTTACATTACAACCACCACTGGTTTGCTGTCAGAAAATATTGCAAGAGCCAAATGAAAATTAAAACATGCTAAAATTTGTCATTAATGACCCAGCTTATGGCCATCCTCCATTTCAGTATGCATGTACTTGCGTTTGCCTCATTAAGTATGGGAATGGCGATGTAGATGCAACAACTTGGCTTTGTGAACAAATATCGTCCCTTATCAACCAATGCCAAAGGATGACTTGAACCTCCCACAATGCCCGGTTTCGGGAAAATTTCTCTCAATGAGGTCAAGATCCTACTCTTATTACCATGACCAACTTAGCACTCATTTTAGCTACCAACACAAGACTTGATTTTTAGCAGGATCACAAATGCCCCTGTTCTTAAACACTAATCCCCAAGTACTGGCACTTATGTCAAGTTACATTGCAATGCATTATGGGATTGGTTTTCATCATTCTCTTGGGGCCAAAACGCAACCCTGGAAAGCAATGAAATGGTCAACAACTTCGGCCTTCAGATGCTTTGAGAACAAGATGAAATTGAGGGTTTGGGTAGCAAAACCTTTTGTAAGTGGTTCTAGAAATTTCCCTCCAGAAGGGTGGACCTATTTGTGACTGTTTCAGCAATTGTTGGTTTAGATAGTCAAAAAAACATGTCTCGGAAATCTGAAATTTTGTCTGCACTGGGCATCTCTAAACGGACTTAGGAAGATGTTTCTTGCCTTTAAATTTGTTCACACCAACCCAATTTCAAAACCACATCTTTAAGGTTCCTAATTAATGATTCCAATAATTTGGGCGAGTGTTTGTGTAATACCCAAACATGCTTCCTCAAATTTATTCCACTCCACCCGTGTACAGGCCTGAATAGAAAATTCTTGTTATAAATGACTTGACTACCCTACAACAATTTTTAATTTAAAACAACACATGTGACTTCAGTACAAACACGCTCTTAAATACGTATAATTGACAAGGGCAATCTACCACGTTAGTTCTAGCCTTATCACGCAACATGGAATCGGAACAGTACTTCACAATATTTGACTGCAGTTGGACCCATGAGTCGCCTAGGTTCCTATAAAAATTGAAGTCCGTTCGCTTTGTTTGAAATACTTGACATAAAACAACACTTTCCTTATACCAGCAAAATATTCTATTTCCCACCTGAGTTTTCATTCTCCCAGCTGGGGAGACTACCAGCATCAGGGCATTCTAAAAATAATGTTCTTATTACCACATTAATGCATGTACAGGGGCCATTCAATTCCAGTTCACTACCTATCTCTACACAGAGATGAAGTTAATTATTTCCATAGTGTCCCTTTTGCCATATTTACAAGATTGCCATATAAATTAATATGGGCGTCCACCTCGTCTCTCCCTCCTCATGTCGCCGCGGTCGCCCATCTTGCCTGGTCCACCCATGGGGCCACCACGTCCACGGGGTGGTCCTCCTCCGAAACCTCCGCGCCCTCTATCCATTCCACCTCGGCCACGGAAACCACCACGGCCACCACGATCGAAACCACCGCGGCCTCCACGGAAACCACCACGACCGCCACGCTCAAATCCACCACCATCACCTGTTGTGAGAAAATCAAATTCAAGGAAACAAAAATCAGTTGAATGGCATTTCATGGCCTACGAACTGTACAATACTCCACCCATACATTCGATAGTGCAGTGCATATATTACTTCCATGCTACTTTTTTTCACATACTGACTCTGCAAAGATCACTTATAAGGAATGAGTATTTGTGAAGCTGAACTGTGGCCTATCATACAGAATTGAAAAATTTGTTCCCACAATGCACATCAAAGATGAATTAACCTCAGAACTATCGGTATAAATGGACTTCCAGAGAACCAAAGAAATGTGTATTGAATGAACTTCACTGCTTTAATTATTTGACATGTATTGTAAACTGAAAATCCGTGGCATTGAGGCCAGATGCAACACAAATTCAGGAAAAAAAATTTAAAAGGGGAATTTCATGTCACAGGCAGGCCTTGATCATTTTCCCCCTCGCAGCCTGCCTAATAGGGTAAGTTAAATAACACTTGCCCGGACTTTCTCCCAGAAACTTAAATGAGGCGAATATCAGAAAATATTTAAATTGGTAAAATCATGCCATTTAGTATTCCAGATAATTTATGTGTAATAGTATCATTAATATTTACTTATTTTGGACCATCCTTTGGGATTACGAGCAACCAGGACCGACTACATGATCTTTATTTAGGTTTAGAAATAAAACCTTTGCCTCTTTACTTCAGAACAATTCACTATTGCGCAAAGTTGTAGTACAAATTTAGTATCAAAACCATATTTTATACCAAATAAGAGCCAACAAATTTTAAGCCTAAACCAGTTTTCTTGAAAATCATCTTGCCCAATAAACAGGGTGGTATAACAATTGTCCAATTTTTCAGTGCCCTGGGCAATCTGACAGGGGAGTTGTTGAACTATGGCCACAGGCATTTCACACACTTGCTTGTATAGCAGAAGCAGCTCAATTTGACTAAATTTTTTGGGGGGATTGGTGCAAAAAATCCCTTCAAAATGAATGACATAATCAGTGGTGTTGCACCTCATGAATTTTTACCATGCTTGAAACAACAGATATTGTTTCAACTTACCGCCATCACCGCCTGGTTTGGGAGCTTGGCAACGGTTGCAATTCTGACGCCAGCCAAAGTTGTTGTTTCCACAATCACTGCAATAGGGTACCAAAGATAGGCTTTTTAAGGATGTATTTCGCATTGAAACCATTTTAAAAACATGGCCAATGTGCATTTTGTGATACTAGCACCTTTTGTTTATGATCCATTTGGAATTCAAGAAAAAGCTTAATTTCAGTTGATTCTGTTGGTGCATTTTGAAGCTATGCGAGTCTGTATCAGTGTCCCAAATGGCATTGTGTCCCCAGACAGAATACTAAATTACAAATTTCTTCCAAAGTAGCTTGAACCTGCACATAAGGTCCGACACACATTTTAAAAGGGCATTTCGTGATCTACAGCCTCGTCCCCTGATTTACCCCCAAGAAATTGAGACTTTAATATCATTTGAACTGTTGGCCCAGGTATAGTATGTGTGCCTAATCTTACATGCAAATTCCATCTACTCTAAAAAAATATTTGGATTACAACAGCCTATGGAGCAGCGCGATACAACTAATTCGCTCATGACATCAAAACGCAAAATCAGAATCAACTGGAATTTTGGAAATAACCTTTTCTTGAGGATATCTAATGAATCAAACAAAAATAAATGTGCTGGGATCACGAAATGCACCTTTAAGGCCTACGGTTGGGATGTAAAAATCTTACAAGTTGGGGGACGGGGCCTATGGATCATAAAATGCCCCTTTAACACAATTGAGATTTGTAGTTTTAAAACTGTCCAAATTTAATGATCATAAGCCGCAGTTTAGAAGACCTCAAGGGTAGTCATGTCATAATAACTGCTCTCCTCAGCCTTATGATGGTTGTAATATGGAAAGACCACTGAGCTAAGTATGTACTTTTTGTTTCAAACTTGTTACTTTTACACAATATAGATTGCATGTAATGCAATCGTTGCATTTGAGTTAATACTTTTTTTTAAATATTTGCAATACTTACGGGTTAGGGCAATTCCAATCTCCCTCTCGTGGAGCGCACCTTGTGAGCCACACCCTACCACCCACCCCGCGTGGTCCACCCCTTCCACGCCCACGGTCCATACCACCCCACACCACCACCCTCCCCTAAAACAAATTTACATTAAAAAACTTAAAAAAAAAAAAAAAAAAAAAAAAAAAAAAAATTCCTATCAATTCATTACATTTCTCTTCTGATTGTTTCTAAATGGGCCAGTGTGTGTACACAAAACCGTTAGGCCAATGGAGAGTTGATTCTTAGTTTACCTGTTGATTTTAAACAAGTGATGAGTCGGATTCTTTAAAGAGTATATATGCAATTTGAATCCAAGTTTCAACTACAATTGTGTAAACTTGACACTGATGTTAAGATCACAGTCTGTGACAAAGCGAACGCTGCTTAAGGTGTTGCATTATGATTTGGTTTCTAAGGAGTACGCGCCCAAGCCGACTTTAAAATTCGTAGAAATAGCAAGCGTGCATTCGTTTTTGCGATTTTCGCGTCGCAAAATTCATGAGCGATTTTCCATTCTGCATCTTACTCTAATTTGTAAGCGTTTGCAAAATCGCGAGAATTTGATGTTGCTAGACTAGTCTAAGACCGCGCCTGATAAACTACGCGTCTCACCTTTTCATTTTAGGTGACTATCTTTAAGTTCTAGTCCATTATTTTAATCATTAACACAAAAAAATTATTTTCGAATCCGAGTAAGCCTTCACTCATCCTGATTCCCACACCATTTGTGTAGCTCCTTGCCCATAGGGTTTACCAAAGTCACTCAAAGAGCTTGCAAAGATTGCATGATTGCTAAATGACAGGATATTTGAAATGCCTAACAATGTGGTCAGTCTGTTCCTATCCAGAGGGCATTTTGATCAATCCCATGATGCATCTAGCAAGGTGTCTATACTGTACCCTAACACATGTCCAGTACTTTGGGATAAATAGTGTCCTAAAAGTTTAACCACAAGACTTTCATAATCATGCATGCAAAAATTCACTAGTACTAATGCTTTGTGGGTTAAAATGAGCATTGAAAGTCAGGGTTTTTATGTTTCAGATAGGATTTTTATATGATCCATGACCCTAGTGAGGTGAAATTTCCCAAAACTGGTGCATTGTGGGATGGATCAAACACCCTCTGTTCCTCTGGTTCCTATCTTAACTCTGCCTCTGAATCCTGTGGCGCCAGCAGGTGCTCTTGCAAACTCTACTTTGATCTTGTTACCATGGAAATCCTTGCCTGAAATTAAGGGGAAAAACAAACGCTTGTAATGTTCACACATTAAGTTTAAACATTTGAAGTTTTGTAAATGATCACATTTACTTTAGACACAGTATCCACCCAAGGAAGTTACTATTTTGCTATGTTTAATTTGTATGAGTAGCTACAACCATTAAGGATAGGTCATACTTGTTAGACCATCATGCAAAAAAATAATTCTGTTACTAGAAAAGCACTTTATAAATTATGGCAAGTTTGGATCGTCTTGTGACAAAACTTTTCCACCCTCGGGAAACCTTTTTTACAGGCCTGGAACCATACCGAACTTGGGAAAAGCCTTGTATCCTCTACAAGGTTGAATAATGCAAGCTGCAGAACTGACACTGCACTCATGTTTACCAGAATTGGATTTTGACCCTTATAATAGTTTCCAGCTTTGAACAAATGTTTTGCAGTTAATTCATTCATAAAATACTCCATCTGAAATTATTTTTTGATGTAACTTACCATCGAAAACCACTTGATAGCAGCCCTCTGCTGTGGGTGGGTCCGTCCTAACGTCTCTGTTGCTCTCTTGGGTTCCCCCTCCATCTTGTCCTTGGGGGTAATATCCATTCTTGGGCTTGTTCAACATCTTGTCCGTCTGAATACACCTGTTCATTTTAACATGGGAGACCCCTTGTTCATTCAAACCAAGGTATCAAACCTGAATGGAACTTGTAAAGATTGTCATTCCAGTTTTAAAAAGTTTACATAGTGTACCATTCATACAATCACTTGCATTTCAATTTAATTTGGCTTTCATCCTTTATATGAATAAAGGTAACACTAATGCTCAGGCTTCTTTTTAGGTGGCATTAAAATGGCTAGTGCCGACACTCGCTCCGTTTCTTGTTTTGCCCGACACTGTACCTGGCCGTTCTTGATTTTGCACTTCTAAACTAAAAGGCAACAAGTTCTGGAAAAGTTAAAACAGTAAGTTGAGTTGAAATTTGGAGGGGGATGAAGTTCAACACTACCTTTTTGCGACATTTTTGTTTTAAGCCTCCCCTCTCACGGTTTCTAGTCAAACTAGCAAACCTTCACACTCCAGTTACAAAACTTAAGGATTCTTCTGGGTGAAAGTGAGGCAGCTTGAATGCATTTTCAGCAACGTCCCTATATTAAAGCAAATTTGGAGACCGAAAGCAATTGCATTTTCGGGCTATGCATCATAACCATTCATAGGCAATGCTTTTAGAGGATTATTTCAAACTTCATAAATCAGATCTTGTTAGTCGCAAGTTCAAATGTTCTCTTTAACCTTGAGACTCCTATTGCCCAAAGAATTTTCGTTGACCCTAGCTTCATCCACATCTTGTCCCATGCACTATGAAAATTGTGTCCTGTTTCAAGCTGATAGCCCCACTATATCGCGTGATCTGAAAAACCAAGAATTCAAGACACATTTAGGACACTGGTAACAGGGTTGATATTTTTACAACCACTAAACTTTCATGTTATTTGGCTTCAAATTTTTTTTAATATAAATTCAACCGTGATTAACTGCCATTTGGATATTTTACTTCACCCAAATCCCTTTTTTAACCCTTAATTTACAAACATCCGATGATCCTTTGCTCAATGTTATTGTACCTACCTCTACAGTTGCTGTCAGAATTCAGAGATTGGTGGCACACCCACCATATCTGGCATGAAAAAGGTGCAGATCCCTAATGCATACCTGCCAACATTGGAAAGTCAAAATCTTACTTATGAAAGTGCAGAGCGCACAGCAAGCAACCACGCCAACAACACAGCAAATGGGGGTCCAGGGTCTGCCTTTGGGCCCTGAGGGGGGTCAAGGAACCTGCCTTAAGGGTGCCTGAAGGGCCAGAGGGGACTGAACAAAGGGGGCAGTTGACACCAATTTTGAATTTTTGGTTCTTTTAGGACATATTTTTTTCTTTTCAAATTTAAAAATCTAGTAAGATTTTCTGCTGTCAAAATCTTTGAAATTAATCTTACAGTTGGCAGGTATGCCTAATGTTGTCTAAAATTTTTCAATCACCGATGGAGTTTCTTCTCCTTCACTCCACAGCCATGTAATTCACTTCTGAAGCAGGTCCACTTGGTGCACGTAAATGACTAGGGTCTATGAAAGGAACTATATTAGTACAGAAAAATAAGCAAAACTTAAATTACCCCCGGCCTCCTCTATCATCACCTGTCAAGTCAATAAGAAAAGACGTGCATTCAGATTTTGTTAAGTGGCTATCCCCAGATATACATGTCAAGTCCTAGCACCTGGCTTCAGTATTATTCAAAGACATTTCATCTTATCAGATTTTAAGTAACTTTAGTTTTGTCCTTAATTTCAATGTGAACTTCAGAATGAATACTAAAACGCAGGCCAGTGTTGGTAATTAACAATGTCACGAGGAAAGCAGAGAAGTGCGACGACGGAAAATCGGGCGCTTCTGAAATTTAAGCATATGTTTTATCTTGTTTGAACTTCGTTGCCATCTTCCCAGAACACAGCTTAAATTTGGGTAGAAAATACTTGCTATTTGTTTACAATGTATTTGCAATCTTATGTTAAGTGTTGCATTAGAAATCGAGGAAAATCCTATTAGATGTTTGGGCTCTACAGCCACTTTAATAAAAGCGCCAACAAATTTTGATTCTAAATGAGTCAAACGTTCTTGTAAAAAAATAAAATCTCCTTACACTAAGTATGGATTTGTGAGGAGTCAATATTCATGAAACAGGTGGCCTGCCCTTTGATACCGCAGTGCTACCTATAAAACCGACCTATATGAATTCCAGTGAGTGGTGGACATCCATGTATATGTTAACCACTGACAACCTAAAATTCTAATTTTAGTTTTTCTTACTACACTGCCAAGGCTATTATTGGGACAGACCCAATGTGTGCTTAGTAATTTAACTACTTCAGCACCTAATTATATAACCCACCACACCAATTATAAATTCAGAGTACCTAATATATTTATGAAACATGCCTACCCACAAAGTGATTTCATGCCACACCAGGCTATACATTTGCAATTATTTCATTGCAATACACCATAAAAGCTTGCATTTCTTTATCCGCTTCACACTCCTCCTTCACTTTTTTTCCACTGATTTCTAATTGTCCTCCCTTGGTTCTCTAAGGGTACATTACCTCCCACTTCATAAACGCTGGTGTTGAGAACTGAGGGTTACCTTATTTTAATAAATTTAGGCTGTTCTTTGCAATCCATTTTCTTTTCCACCTAATTTAGTCATCCAACTTCCTTAACCTCCCTTTTCACCCCAATTTGTATATTTATACTTTTTCCCTTTCCCAACTCTGAAAGGGCCATGACCAAATCCAAGGCCAATTTTTAAATTTTTCAAGACAACCTGTAGGGATTTTCTTTGATCAAATTTTCATTTCTTGTAATATCAATGGCCATCATATTCAAAAGTAGTTCTTGTAATTTTTATCTTAAATCATGTTTTGCCTTGTTTCTGTTGTCAATTCCATTGTCTTTTCTAACCCTAAAACTTACTCAGACCCCTTTTGAAATTTATGAGGCCTTTAGCCAACACTAATCCAACATTCAACTCATCCATTTCTCACTTTCATATACTTTGATATTCTTTTCACTTTGTTACGACGGATTACTCAATATTTTTGCCTTATGTCCGCAAGAACTAAAGGGTTTAGGCATACACTCCAACTCATATACGCAAGATGTATATTTCTGTGCCCATCTGCCAATTTTTGGCTACGCTTGACCCTTATAGTCAACAATTTTACCGTATTAAAAATTAATGTCCATGCCTACCTTTTCTCATCTTTCCATTATATATTTTAACCATTTGCTATGTCATTTTTATCTTGACAAAACTGCGCTTTTTATTCATTGAAGTCTCCTACGCTTTTACTGTGTCATTTAATCTGACACTGTTCTAATGGAAATGCAATCCCGCTTAAACAGTTTTTATATAGAGGCACTCTTATGACAACCCATTTTTTACTGTTCCAATTTCCTAAGTGACCTAGAGTATTTGCATGTTATTTAGAATACATAAACCATTTACTGTTCACTTTTTATTGAAGTGGCCTAGAGTATGTTGTATTTATTTAAAATGTGCAAACAATTTTGGGATGAACTACATCCAATCGGACTAAACATTTTTACATCTGATTTCAAGATCTAGCCGTGCCAAAAATTGTCCGATGGGCAGAAAATATACCTTTGCAGTATGGATGAGTTGGAGTGTTGCAAAAACCACTTAGTCTTGCTAACATGAAGGCCAAAATATTGGTAATCCGTCGTCAACAAAGGTGAAAAGAATATCCAAGTATCATGAAAGTGAGTGGATGAGAGTGAAATGTTGATTAGTGTTGGCTAAGGCCTCCACTAATTTCAAAAGGCGGTCTGAGTTAATGTTTAGGGTTAGAAAAGGACAATGGAAATGACACAAGAAACAGGGAGAACATAATTTAAGATAAATTAACACGTAATACTTTTGAATATGTTGGCTATTGAATTGCAAGAAATGTCAAAATGTGGATCAAAGAAAATCCCTAAAGGTTGTATTGAAAAATAAAAATTCTCTTTGGGATTTGGTCATGCCATTTCAGAGTTGGGAAAGGGAAGAAGTAAAATATACAAAAATTGGGTGAAAATGTTAGTTAATGGACAGTTGGATGCCATAAAATTAGGTTGGAAAAAGAAATATGGACAAGCAAAGAACAGCTTAATTTATTTAAAATAAGGTAACCCTCAGTTCTCAAAAAACCAGGTTTTATGAAGTGGGGAGGTAATGTACCCTTAAGAGAAACCAAGGGAAGACAATTAGAAATCAGTGGGAAAGTGAAAGAATGAGTGTAGCTGATAAAGAAATGCAGCTTTTATGGTGGTTGCATGAAATAAATGCAAATAGTATAGCCATGGTGTGGCATGAAACACTTTGTGGGTATTTGGCCTTGTTTCTATAAAATATATTATGTACTACTGAATTTATAACTTGGTTGTTGCGTGGTTTAATATCATTAGTGCTGAAGTAGTAAAATACTAAGCACAACATTGGTGTCTGTCCCCATAATAGCATTGGGGCAGTGTCGTAAGAAAAAACTAAATTAGAATTTTAGGTTGTCAGGGTTAAACCCATACCATGGGATGTCCACCACTCACTGGATCATATCGGTCGGTTTTATCGTTAGCACTGCGGTATCAAAGGGCAGGCCACCTGTTGCATAGGAATATTGCGACTCCCACAATCCATACTTAGTGTAAGGGAGATTTTTATTTTACCAAGAACGTTTGAATCATTTAGAATCAAAATTTGTTGGGCTATTAAAGTGGCTGTTAAGAGCCCAACATACTAACTAGGATTTTCCTCTGCTTTCTAATGGCAAACAAGAAACATCAGATTGCAATACATTGTAAAACAAATATTAGCAAGTATTTTCTACACAAATTTTAGTGTGTTCTGGGAGATGCAACGAAGTTCAACAGAAAAAAAAAACAAAATGGAATACAAAACATATGCTTAAATACTGTGAAAATTGTGACATTACCAACACTTGGCCTGGTTTTGTATTCAATTTGAAGTTCACATTGAAAATTAAACAAAACTAAAGTCACTTACAAATCTGATCAGATGAAATGTCTTTGATAAACTGAAGCCAGGTGCTAGGGACTTGACATGTATTCTCGGGGTAGCCACTTAACAAAATCTGACACACGTCTTTTTCTTATTGCTTTTACAGGTGATGATAGAGGCGGTGGTAAGTTTTTGCTTTTTCTGTAATAATATAGTTCTTTCATAGACTTAGTCATTACTGTGCACCAAGTGTGACATGCTTCAGAAGTGATACTATGCTTTGGGTATGAGAAACTCCATCGGTGAACAATTTTAAGACCAACCATTAGCCTACATGCCAACTACGGAAGATTTAATCTTAGAAGATTTAATATTAGTAAGATTTTTGACAGCAGAAAATCTTACTAGATTTTTAAATTTTTGGGAAAAGAAAATATTTACTAAAAGACAAAAGAAAATTCAAATTTGGTGTCCATGTCCCTTTGTCACCCCCTCCTGGCCCCTTCAAGCACCCTAAGGCAGGCTCCTTGACCCAAGCAGGGCCAAAGGCAGGACCCTTGGACCCCATTTTGCTAGTGTTGAGTGCTTGGTGCTTGCAGTGTGTGCTCTGCACTTTTATAAGTAAGATTTTTGACTTTCCAATGTTGCAGGTATGCCTTAGATCTGCACCTTTTCATGAGATGGTGTGCGGTCACCCATCTCTGCGATTCTCACAGGCAAATGTAGAGTACACTAAATTGAGACAAATGGATTACGATGTGTAAATCTATATGGGTTTAAAAAACGCTTTGGGATGAAGTAAATATCAAATGGAAGTTAATCACGGTTTGGAATTTATAGTAAAATTCTATTGAAGCCAACTTAAAATATGAAAAAGTTTAGTGGTTGTTTGTAAATATCAACCATGTACCAGTGTCCTTAAATGTTCTGTGAATTCTTGGTTTTTCAGATCAACGCGATAGTGGTGGCTATCAGCTGCAACAGCTGCACAGGACACAATTTTTCATTAAGTGGCATGGGACAAGATTTGATGAAGCTAGGTCATGAATTCTTTGGTGCATAGGCGTCATCAAGGTGAGAAAGCACATGTGTAACTTGCAGACTAACAGATCTGATGTTATGAAGTTTGAAATACTCCTCTAAAGCATTGCTCTGAATGCTTATGATGCATTCCCAAAATCAATTTTGCTTTTCGTCTCCAAACAAAAAAGTTTGTCTAATATAGGACAGTTGCTGACAATGCAATTCAGCTGCCTCACTTTCGCCAGAAGAATCCTTATTTTTTGTAACGAGTGTGGAAGGTTTGCCGAGTTTACTAGAAACCTTTGAGAGGGGCTTAAAACAAATTTGTCGCCAAAAAGGTATTGTTGAACTTCATCCCCCTCCCAAAATTTTTTCAACCACTTTACTGTTTAACATTTTCCAGCACTTGTTGCCTTTGATTTTAGAAGTGCAAATCAGACGGAGTGGTCGCAAAATCAAGAACGAGTGTCGGCACTAGCCATTTTAATGCCTAAAAAGAAGCCTGAGCATAGTTGTTCCTTTATTCATATAAAGGTGAAAGCCAAATTAAATCTGAAAATGCAAAGTGATTGTAGAATGGTACACTAAACTTTGCAACTGAGTGACAATCTCTTACCAGTTCCATTCGTGTTTATACCTTGGTTTTGAATACCAGGTCTCCCATGTTAAAATAATCTATTGTATTCCAGACGGACAATAGGTTGACCAAGCCCAAGAGATATGCTCTAGACCAGGGACAAGATGACTGGGGAACCCAAGAGAACAACAGTGACTTATGACGACCCACCCACAGCAGAGGCTGCTATCAAGTGGTTCGATGGTAAGTTGCATCAAAAAATCCTTTTCAGCATGGGTATTTTTTTGAATTGAAATTAAACTGGCAAACATTTGTTCAGAATGCTGATAATCTATTATAAGTCAAAAATCCAGATCTGGTAACAGAAGTGCAGTGTCGGTTGTGCAGCTTGCATTAAACCTTGGTAGAGGATACAAGGCTTTTCCCAAGTTCGGTATGGTTCCAGGCCTGTAAAAAAGGTTTCCCGAGGGTGGAAAAGTTTTCCCAAATACGATCCAAACTTGCCATAATTTTATAAAGTGCTTTTTTTTTGCATGTCTAACAAGTATGTACCTAACCTTCAATTGTAGGGTAATCCTACAAATTAAAAATAGTAACTCCTTTGGGTGGCTCACTGATGGTGGTGTCTAAAGTAAATGTGATCATTACAAACTTTCAAATGTTTTAAACTTAATGTGTGAACATTAACAAGCGTTTGTTTTTCCCCTTATTTCAGGCAAGGATTTCCATGGTAACAAGGATCAAAAGTTAGAGTTTGCAAGAGCACCTGCTGGCGCCACAGGATTCAGAGGCAGAGGTAAGATAGGAATTGGAGGGCGTTTTGAGTCAATCCCACAATGCACAGTTTGGGAAATTTCCACCTCAATAAGGTCATGTGATATAAAATCCTATTAACACATAAAAACCCTGACTTAAATGCTCATTTTAACCCACAAAGTGTTAGTGTTGTGGACCTTAAACGCCTGCAGCGTATGCAAGAATAAAGCAGCGCGTCTTGTCTTTTCCTGTGGTCGGGACACGTGCTCTGCCGACCAGTTGCGCTCCCTTAATTGGCTTTCCTGTGAAGGACAGAAATTTATTTCAAAATGTTATTTGTTTTCAAATGTTTTCACGCTCTTGCTCCGTCATATTTAATCAATATTGTGCAGATCGAGAGGGAAGCACTTAAGTCAGAATACAGAACAGACTGCGATCCTCCTCCGATTCCACAATGCTTATCGTGCCCCGTTCCCATAAGAAGGCTGGAGATGCTTCGTTTCAGGTGGCTGCTCCACGCTTATGGAATCGGCTAAAATCAATGTGAGAAAAGCCATATCTGTGCCTGTTTTCAAACGCATTGCTTAAAACCACCTATTTTCATGTATTGTTGTATTTTATGCCTTAATTACTAAGTCTTCTTTCTTGTAAGGCCCTGTGTTCTTTGTAGAGCGCAATATAAAACGCAAATTATTATTATTAAATTATTCATTAGTACCTAAGGGACATTTTTTGATGTTAGAAAGTCTTGTGGTTTTTAAAATTTAGGACACTTGTTATCCCTAAGTATGATGTGTACAGTATAGGCACATGCTATGCATCACAGGATGATTCAAAAAACACCCTCTGGATAGGAACAGTGAGACCATATTGTAGGCATATAATATTCTGGTCATTTAGCAATCTGCACTCTTTGCAAGCTCTTTGAGTGACTTGTTGTCAACCCTATTGGCAAGGAAAAGATACACATGGTGTGGGAATCAGGAACGACTTCTTTGAGGCGGGACTCGGATTTTGAAATATAACTTTTTTGTGTAATAATTAAAATAATGAAACTAGAACTAAAGATAGTCACCTTAAAAATGCTCAATTCAAAGTTTGCGATGAATCAGCTTTCTCGTTTTGATTGCAGTGACATTGTGTATATAAACAGTGCCTGCGGACACTTTGTATCACAAAAAATTCTGGACCGGACATTTTATAACAAATTGTTGCTTTTCTAGAATGAAGGACTTAGATTTGGGCTTGGCTATTTCATACAGTGGTTATGTATGGACAAACATTATGTAATGAAAAAAAATGATTTGTTTTGAAATTAGGGGGGTGGCCTCGGGGAAAATCTCGGAGTCGGCCTTTAAAGTGACGTGTTCCCCCGATATGTGTATATGTGTATTGTGTTCTCTACTTGATATGAGAGCCTGGCACTTGCACATACACTCCAGAGTACCGTGGGAAACCCAATTGTGGTTTTGATGGTAGACGCAATAATTAATGCATGTTGCAAAGCCATATTCCATACTGGTGCAATATTTATGGTTAACCACTAAAACGGCGGTTTTGGTTATATCTTGGGAATGAAATGAATTTCAGGGCTCAAATTTCAGGACGACAATGAGAAAAAGATGGGCCTTTCATCTGATTATCAAAATAGATACTCCTCAGGGTAAAAACTCAGGGGAGTCTCAAAGACGATTGGAAAACGCACCTTTAGCGGCAATGCATTGCAGACTGGATCTTGACATCCGTGTCAAGTTTTTACCAATGTAGTGAAACCTTGACTACCAAATTGCATATCTACTCTTTAAATAAAGAATCAGACTTAATCACTTGTTTAAAATCAACAGGAAACTAAGAATAAACTTCCATTGGCCTAAAGGTTTTGTGTACCACACTGGCCCATTTAAGAACATCAGTAAGAGAAATGTTAATGAATTGACAGCAATTTGTTTTTATTTCTGAACTTGCCATTAAGTTAATCCTTTATGCAATTTGTTTTTAGGGCGAGGTGGTGGTCGTGGTGGTATGGACCGTGGGCGTGGAAGGGGTGGACCACGCGGTGGTGGTATGGGTGGTGGCTCACAAGGTGGCGCTCCACGAGAGGGAGATTGGAATTGCCCTAACCCGTAAGTATTGCAAATATTTAAAAAAGTAACTCAAATGCAACGATTGCATTACATGCGGTCTATATTGTGTAAAAGTGACAAGTTTGAAACAAAGTACATAATTAGCTCGGTGGTCTGTCCATATTAAAACCATAAGGCTGAGGAGAGCAGTTATTATAACTTGACCACCTTGAGGTCCTCTAAACTGTGGTTATGATATCAATTGACACTTTTAAAACTACAAATCTCAGTTGTGTTAAAGGGGTATTTTATGATCCATAGGCCCCGTCCCCCAACTCGTAAGATTTTTACATCCCAACCGTAGCCTTAAGGTGCATTTTGGGTGATCCCAGCACATTTATTTTTGTTTGATTCATCAGATATCCTCAAGAAAAGGTATTCCAAAATTTAGTTTTTTCAGTGATTCTGATGTTGCGTTTTTGAGTTCCTGAGTGATTAGTTGTATTACGCTGCTCGTAGGATACTGTGTTGTAATCGAAATATTTTTTTTTAGAGTAGATGGAATTTGCACGTAAGATTCGGCACAATACTATACATGGGGCCAACAGTTCAGATGAAAAAGCAATATTAGCAACATTTTTATTGAAGAGCGCCCCCAATTTTTCAAAAAAAAAATTGATTTTTTACACGGTGCCATTGAAACTCGCTATAAACTATACCTGTGAAATGGTTAACTCGAACATGTCTTGTCACAAATGAAGGAAGTTTGTAATTGGCATAAGTATCGGGATCCTGAAAAATAAATTCAACGGCCCATTGTGGAAACGGCCTTCAAATGTGCAATAGCCGGGAAATGGCGCCAGGTAATGTGTCTACGCTCATCCATTAGTTTATTGGTTCAGGCAAAGTCAAGTTAGAGGTGATCTTCTCGAAGGGGTGGAATTTCATGGAAGGACATAAAACGTAGGACATTTCCAGCTCTGCCGTTTATAAGTCCAATCTGGGATTCCCAATTCTAATTACAAAAATCGCTTATGATATGATAAAACACGCAATTTCGTTCGCAGGTATAGTTTTCTAGACAATTACGCCACGTAACTGTGCCAAAATATCAACTTTTGAAGGGGGGGGGGCGCTCTTAAAAATGTCCTATTGTTGCATTTAAATCTCAATTTCTTGGGTAAATCGGGGGGACTAGGCTGTAGATCACAAAATTCCTTTTAAAATGTGTCTGACCTTATGTGCAGGTTTCAAGCTACTTTGGAAGAAAATTTGAATTTAGTATTCTGTCTGGAGGACCCAATGCCATTTGGGACACTGATACAGACTCCATAGCTTCACAATGCACCAACATAATCAACTGAAATTTTTAAGATTTTTTAGTTTTTTAATTTTGCTTAAAATATGAAAAAAGGTGCTAGGATCACAAAATGCATCCTTGGCCTGTTGGGTCCCCCGCCAACTTTGTTGGCGAAGGCCGGGACTATAGAAATGGTAGCCGTCATCGTGGGCAGTCCACTCTTATAATGCTTGCCGGTTCAAAATCTTGAATATCGGCAAAAGGGTGGGGGCTGACAATTTTTCCATAAAAAGGGTGGACTTTATCAAGCGTGGAGACGAAATATGAAGGGTGGGCCTAAAATTCCTGTAAACTATTGAAACGTAATACTAAATAACACTAACACTCCTGCGCCTTTGCTCGCATAAATGTGTGTATCGCTTCCCTGGCCAGCTCGCTCGATTTGCCAACAACCCACAGGGGCTCATGAAGCATGTTATGTATCTCATCGGGCGGAGCTCCAATCAGCATCAGTTTTATATCATTGTTTTATCGGTGATTGGTCAATCGTTATTTACTAAAATAGCTTGGGTCTTCCCCCTGTTTTGTGAATGAAATAGCTTTCGTAAAGGTTCGCAACGATCGGAAACTCCTGTCCCGATGATTTTTAGTCTCAGTCTAAAAATGGCGGCACCCGTCGAAAAATAATGGGAGTTGGGATCGTGGATTTTTGGCGGAAGAAGATTTCAGATTCTGCATGCGAATTAGGGATTGTATTTGTAGTGAGAGTGAGGAAGAAAGAAAAAGCCGATAGTGGGCTGAAAATGACTTTGATATTGGAGCTGATCATGTACCATATTGTGTACGTGCCCAGTCAGGCCAGTCTGAGACCGCGCCTTGGACTGGCTAGGCTAGCTACTGATTTTGACATGGATGGTATAACACAACATTTTGTTCAACTCATTTTCGTTGTACTCTGTTGTGCTAAGTTGGATATCTGGCAACAAAAAATAAATTATATAATATTGATATCGATAGGCCTATTTGTCACTTTTATTATACAGAGAACATGTGAATTCTGTGATGGAAGTTTGTGTTACTGTTTACCAATACTGGTAATCACAAAATATTGCTTGCAAATGGTAAAAAGGGTGTGGGGGTCCGAAATTTTGATTAAAGGTTTGTCTCAGTAAAAAGGGTGGGAGTCAATAAAAAGGGTGGGGTCAAACCCCCACTGACTATGGCACGTCCGTTGCGTGTGTGTGTGTTGGTCCCTCACGATATTCTTTGGAACTAAGCAAGTGTGGAAGTCCATCTTTGCAACATAGATGTATCTCAAGTAGGCATTGGGTGGGATACAAAGTGGGGTCATGTGGCAGGTCAAAGGTCAAATGTGGCAAAAATAGGGTCAAATATTGGGCAAAAAATAGGGATAAACGCTTATAATAAACGTAACAGATTATTCTTTTGATGGAGGCAAGTATGGGTTGTACATCTGACGCACCATAGATGTCACTCAAGTAGGCTGCGGATGAGTTCGGAGGATGGGCATGTTGCATTGGTCAAATGGGGTCAAAAATAGGCAAAAATTGAGTTAAATTGCTATAAGTCCTTATCTGTTGTGGTAGGATGATTGAAACTTGGTGGGTCTTTGGTCACATTCAGTGCCGAAATTTTGAAGGTTCATTCAAGGTCATAAAAGGTCATAAAGGTCCAATCACTTAATTGTGGTAGGAGGATGAAAATTGGTGGGTGTGGTCAACATTCAGTAGCAAAATGTTGAAGGCGTTTCAAGGTCAATCCGAGGTCATTCCAAGGTCAAATCACATGACATGTGTTGTGGAGGGTAAAATTGGTGGGTATGAGCAACATTCTGTTCCAAATTTTGAAGGTCATGTGTGAAGGTCATGAGGGGTCATCCAAGGGTCCAACTCACTAAAAGGTGTGGAGGATGAAACTGGGGGTTGTGGTCAACATCAGTGCGGAAAATTTTGAAGGTCATTTCAAGGTCATACAAGGTAATCAAAGGTCAAATCACATTTACATGTGGTTAGGAGGATGAAAATGGTGGGTGTGGTGGGTCAACATTCAGTACCAAAAATTTGAAGGTCATGTGGGGTCATCCAAGGTCAAATCACTTAACAGGTGGTATGAGGGTGAAAAATTGGGAGTGTGTACATCATTCAGGGACCAAAAATTTGATGGTCATTGAAGGTCGTGCTGGGGTCATTTAGGTCAACTTCTAATCAGTGGTAGGGGAGAAACTTGGTGGGTGTGGTCACCATTTAGGTTGAAACTTTGGAAGGTCCTTTCAAGGTTTTCTGGGGAGTCATCCAAGGTCAAACACTTACATTGTGGTAGGACGGGATGAGGAAAACTGGTGGGCCATCACACTCTTCCCTGAGATCTTAAAATTGTTGCTTCTGGTTCTTTAGCTATGCACTGGGGGGGGGGCCTTTGTGGTTAGAGAACCGCATGTTAAATGGTTTTCAATGCAAAATATTTAAATCTTGCTTTGGTACCCTATATGCAGTGATTGTGGGAACCAAAACAACTTTGGCTGGGTCAGAATTGCAACCTTTGGCCAAGCTACAAACCCGGCGGGGTGATGGCGGGTAAGTGAAACAATATCCGTTAGTTTAAAGTATGGTAAAAATCATGAGGTGCAACACCATGATTATGGTCATTTTGAAGGGTTTTTGACCCAATCTCCCCAAAAATTTAAAAAGCCAATTGAGCTGCTTCTGCTGTACAAGGAAGTATGTGAAATGCCTGTGCCATGTCAACAAAATACCCGGTCAGATGCCAGGGGCACTTGAAAAATGGACAATTGTTATACCACCCTGTTCTATTGGGGCCCCCAAGATGATTTTCAAGAAAACTGTTTAGGCTTAAAAATTGTTGGCTCTTATTTGGTATTAAATATGGTTTTGATACTAAATTTGTACTACAACTTTGCGCAATAGTGAATTGTTCTGAAGTAAAGAGGCAAAGGTTTTATTTCTAAACCTAAATAAAGATCATGTAGTCGGTCCTGGTTGCTCGTAATCCCAAAGGATGGTCCAAAATAAGTAAATATTAATGATACTATTACACATAAATTATCTGGAATACTAAATGGCATGATTTTACCAATTTAAATATTTTCTGATATTCGCCTCATTTAAGTTTCTGGAGAAAGTCCGGGCAAGTGTTATTTAACTTACCCTATTAGGCAGGCTGCGAGGGGGAAAATGATCAAGGCCTGCCTGTGACATGAAATTCCCCTTTTAAATTTTTTTTCCTGAATTTGTGTTGCATCTGGCCTCAATGCCACGGATTTTCAGTTTACAATACATGTCAAATAATTAAAAGCAGTGAAGTTCATTCAATACACATTTCTTTGGTTCTCTGGAAGTCCATTTATACCGATAGTTCTGAGGTTAATTCATCTTTGATGTGCATTGTGGGAACAAATTTTTCAATTCTGTATGATAGGCCACAGTTCAGCTTCACAAATACTCATTCCTTATAAGTGATCTTTGCAGAGTCAGTATGTGAAAAAAAGTAGCATGGAAGTAATATATGCACTGCACTATCGAATGTATGGGTGGAGTATTGTACAGTTCGTAGGCCATGAAATGCCATTCAACTGATTTTTGTTTCCTTGAATTTGATTTTCTCACAACAGGTGATGGTGGTGGATTGAGCGTGGCGGTCGTGGTGGTTTCCGTGGAGGCCGCGGTGGTTTCGATCGTGGTGGCCGTGGTGGTTTCCGTGGCCGAGGTGGAATGGATAGAGGGCGCGGAGGTTTCGGAGGACCACCCCGTGGACGTGGTGGCCCCATGGGTGGACCAGGCAAGATGGGCGACCGCGGCGACATGAGGAGGGAGAGACGAGGTGGACGCCCATATTAATTTATATTCTGGCACTCTTTGTAAATATGGCAAAAGGGATCACCTATGGAAATAATAACTTCATCTCTGTTTAAGAGATAGGATATTTGAACTGGAATTGAATGGCCCTTGTACATGCATAAATGTGGTTAGAACATTTTTAGAGAATGCCTGATGTGGTAGTCTCCTTCAGCTGGGAGAATGAAAACCTCAGGTGGGAAATAGGCAAATATTTTGCTGGATAAGAAAGTGTTTTTTTATGTCAAGTATTCAACAAAGGACGGACACAATTTTTATAGTAACCTAGGCATCATGGTCAACTGCAGTCAAAATATTGTGAGTTACTGTTCCGATTCATGTTGGTGATAATTCTATAACTCACTGTGGTAATTGCCTTGTTCCATTATACGTATTTAAGAGCGTGTTTGTACTGAAGTCACATTTTGTGGTTTTAAATTTTAAAATTGTTTGTAGGTGTAGTTAAGTCATTCTAAACAATATTTTCTATTCAGGCCTGTACAAGGGTGGAGTGTAATGAATGCATGTTTGGGTGCAAAACTACAAAACTACTATCCAAATATTGGATCATAATTAGGAAGCACAAGATGTGGTTTGAAATTTGTGAAAATTTTAAAAGCAGAAAATCCTAGTCATGTTTCAGAGATGCCAGTTGCAGAAAAATTTCAGATTTCAGAAAAATTGTTTGCCACAAATAGCAATATCTAAACCAACCATTGCTTAAACATTCACAAAATTTGGTCCATATGGAGGGAAATTTTCTAGACCACCATTCCAAAAGGTTGCCCAACCCTAATTTCATCTTGTTCTCAAAGCCATTTTGCAGGCCTGAAGTTGTTAAACATTTCATTGTTCAAGGGTTTGCGTTGCCTCGGAGAATGATTGAAACCACTCCCATAATGCATTGCAATGTACTTGAGAAATGCCAGCCAGTACTTAGGGATAGTGTTTAAGAACAGGGCATTTTGTGATCATGCTAAAAATCAAGTTACTTGTGTTTGTGTATGCTAAAATGAGTGCTAAGTTGGTCATGTTAATAAGAGTAGGATCTTGACCTCATTGAGAAATTTCCAGAAACTGGTGCATTGTGGGATGGGTTCAATTCATCCTTTGGCATTGGTTGATAAGGGACGATATTTAAAGGCATGCTGCTGCTGTTGTATGATATAATTCTGTTCCACAAAACCAAATGGTGCATATACATTGCATTCCAACTTAATGAAGGCAACACAATACATCAACTGAAATGGAGGCCCATAAGCTGGGTCATTAATGACAAATTTTTAGCCATGTTTTAATTTTCATTCTCGGCTCTCGCCAATTATTTCTTGACATCCAACCAAGTGGTGGTGTAAAGTTAAAAGGACCCACTACTGCAACTGCTAAAAGTACTTGTAAGGTGTCAAATTTGTGTGTAAAGTATTTTTGTCAAGTGAGTCTGTACAGATGTGAATAAAAACAGTTGACTTGATGGAAAATGTGATCTTTGCTGAAGGCCTCGGTGATTAGTCCTAGTATTCAAATATCGACTGCTCATGAGGGAATTGGTGCAAAATAATACCTCCCCTAGGTGACTGGAGAGCGCATACGATTTCCCCCTTGAGACTGAAGGTAGAGGGAAAATAGTGTCCACTGTATGAAGTCACTGTGGAAGCCTACATCTATTTCACACCATTTAATGAATAAAGAGCATCATTTTTCTACATAAAACATTCCTGTAATTTGAACTACCTTTTCATTGGTACTGGCCTATTTCTCAATTGGCACATTTGATGTTATTTTCACCATCCATACAAAGCCAAAATTTGGTGGCAAAGCGAAAAATAAGGCTAAAATTGAGCAGCCGAACTTGAATCTGCTGTGGTACCGATGGTTGGGTCAGATCAATTACCTTGAGGAATGGACAATAAGAAGCAGTGCAGGGAAAGAGGTATGTGAGCATTGCCCTAATGAAGGAAATGGTAACTTTTATGGGAACAATTAGCTGAAGTTGAGATTCAGGTAGACAATACTGGTACAGAATATCACAACTGCTCCCATTCTGAGCCTATTTATTTTTGGGTACATATTTTACCTTGTCTGATATCCACTATTTGACTAGAATGCACCTGGCACAAAAAGTATCTAGACATGTTTTTCGATCAGCATTGTCCCAAAGTCGGACCATTTTGAAAGTTTTTGAAATATACATTTTGTTGCCTAGGTCTTGCTCTTATTAACACCCCTTGTAAAAAACGTGCAGAACTGGCTGAGATAGAAAGGTGGAAAGACGCAAACCCCCAAAACCAAAAGTTGCAGTTTTGGATTATCATAGGCATGGCAGTGTACGGGACACAAACCAGTGTACAAACAATCAATATGACAAGTAGGCTATCTCTCGCCTCATTCCGTCGAAAACCTCTGTGTAAATCATACACGCGTATTATTGCGTTATACCACAAGACCAGGAAAAAATCCAAAAGACTGAAAACTTGGGTTGACGGTGACGTCGACACGGGAACGAACAAAGCATGCCCGCAGATGAGTGATAGTGCACTCGAGCAAGCGTGATAAGGCTATCGAACGCTGCATCTGTATGGGCATATTCTTCACACCTCTAACATGTCAGTAGACAGGTGCTAGACTGTGTTTGTAAACATTGAGTCACCTCATCTATATGTGACAAGGGGAGGTGTAAGTCAGTAATGAAAGTGCCAAATCGATAAGCCTTGATGAAATATCGATAATAGATTTGAAGGTTTGCCAAGGTCTGCGTGGTAAAACGTTCGTATAGAAGCCCCAGTATGCAAAGGAGGTTTACGATTCTGTCAAGCGCTGTATGTTGTGCAGTACGCTTGACGGAATAAATGCCAATACCGCCATTTGCATATTTGGAATTCTATACGAAATATTACGGTCTGGTATATGGACTATACCCCTTGACCACAATGTGAATACCCCGCAGAAACAATGCCGCGAGATTACAGTTGGCACAACGTATCTTGGCATTTAGTCCGATAAGTTTTCGGAAATGTACATTTTGTTGCCAGGTCGCCTATTCATTAACAACGACTTGTATAAAAAAGCGTGCAAAAATGGCAGAGATAGAACTGCTAAAAATGTTTTAAACCCCAGAAGCAAAAGTTGGAGTTTGAGGATTTTTCAATGGTCATGTGTGGTACAATGCAGTAATACATGTATTGCGATTGATTTACACAGGTTTTCGGACTAATGAGCGAGAAAAGCTTTCTTAAATATGGTGATCAGCGTTTGTGCACAGTACACTGCACTCATGTCCATTGAAAAGTCCAAAAACTGCAACTTTTGGTTGGGGTGTTTAACCCGTCAAACCCTACGGATGATCGCACAAAACGCAAAACGAAGACGATCTATGGCTTTTAGGTAATTGTAAGATCAGCCTTTGCGGTCATTTTAGACAGAAAAAAAGTTGCCGGTTCCACCGTAAGGAGGTCGGGGCGTTCCGCAAAGTCGGAAGGTGGGGGGTGTTTAGTTGCCACTTCTTATACTTTACTGTGTAAAATGCCAAAAAAGGTATTTATGCAAGATATGCTACTGTAAAGCAAATACTTGTGGTATTTATTAGAGTAATAACATGGTATGCTTACTTTGGGCACCCGTCAGTGACAAATATCAATTTGCTCCCATAAATTGCCAAAAAAACTGTCAAATCCATCTATTTTGGCGATTTGCTTACAAAGTTGCATAAAAATAAGGTCTTATTTTTATTAATTAAAACAAAAAATTGTTAAAACTTGATGTTTGTACTTGATTTGAAGAAATGACCAATTGTAGCTGCACACTGATACCAAAACAAGGATGTTTGTCGCTGAAATACGAAAAAAATCGGGGGTGGTTAACCCCCTTTGGTTGTGAACATAGTACAAAAACCTTGGTTGGACAAGGGTTAAGGTATTTCAGGCGTTCTATCCGGCCACTTCTTGCACGCTCTTTAGGTGTTAAATGAAAGAGCGAAAGCTAGGCAACAAAATGTTTATCTGAAAACAATCAAAACTTATCGTCCTGTGGCACAATATGAATCGAAAAACATGCCAAGATATTTTGTGCCAATGTAGTATGCAAAGAATGACTATTTGCATAATTATGAACAAAAGTGGCGCGTATAGGATGGCTAACGATGGGGACCTTCCACATGTGAAATGACGCTACAAGAAGAAGCCGCATTGGATCAGTTTCAAGACCGGTTAAAACGGATGCATACAGGGAATGGACGGTCCCGTTTTCTTGGACAAACGCCATTCTGTCTGCTGAAAATAACATGTGACGGAGTCAATTTTATAAGATTCTCGTTCTCGTAAGAGCGCTGGTTTGGTCTAGATAATTTCAGGTGATGGCTTAATGTACATAAAAGCTTTCAATCCTTGCAAAAATACAATTTTGACGTTCTTAAGGCACACGGTTTTAAAATCTTTAAATTGAGCCATTATGCAACTACATCGCCATTGATTTTTTTACTTTAGACTTGATACTTCATATTCAAAATATTAAAGCGAATTTTTTGAAGAGTGCACCCATTTTTCAAATTGATATTTTTGTGTAAACCTTCAAAAACAACATATCTATTAAATTAAAATCAAAAAATAAAAAAAGTAATAAAAATAAGTGATTTTGTAATATCTGCAAATACCCGCTAAAATATAAGTACCCAGATGGTGCATGGTAATGGAGTATTCCTTGCGAAGAAAACGCCATTTTCACACTTAACGTTTCGAAGAAGACTATTTAAAGGAAGCCGCCACGTTTATTATTTACGGCTAATCGTTTGCCACAGCACGTTTCGTGCTTAACATCCAATTGAAAGGATGATCGGTGGTGAGTCAAGTTCTGTTCCTGTATGAAGAAACATACTTTACTTTTGACATGAAATTAAAAAATGCTTTAATAGACTTCTTCAAGGGAATGAGAAAAATATTAAAAATTATCAAAAATAGCATATAGCTAATTTTTATAAAATGAGCCTGGGCTTCTGAGAAAGTTAAAAATTAGGGAAAGCTAATCATACAAATAAGCAGCTACTCTGTACATCGAATAGTAAGTAGATTGCTGAAACGCGCATGGTGGGTTTCGAAACATTGCTCTCTATACAATGGATTGGAAACCTGGGCTTTGTAATTGAAGCACTGATGGCCATATTGGTCATCCAAAAAGAGCCCAAGCAGGTGGTTAAGAGCCGGTCATTTATCAAAATTGTTTCCATTTAAATGTGGAAAAGCGACATAACAGACTACAGAATCGAGCCAATTCAGTGAGCTCATTGTATTTGTGCGTATGGGATGGCATGTCTCTAAAACATGCACCCGGGATTACAAACTTCTGTTAAACAGGTGTCTATGGAATGGTACTGGTCGGTAGACCCAGATGCCCGCCCGTTGTCCATTTCATCTTAATATTACAATTACTGTTGTGTAGCGCCAGGCCCGTAGCCAGAGATTTTTTTTTCAAAAAGTGGACCTTTTTCCCCAAATATGCGGACCTTTTCACAATAGAGGGGGTTGTAAATTTGGCAAAATTGGACCTTTTTGCCCAGATTTTTTTTTTTGCCCCTTTCTGTGACCAAAAAAAAAGCCTAAAACCCCCTATTTTTTATACCTCGATTTCGTTGCACCCCATTTTTGGGGCCTGAACGAAATCGATATGGAGGGCACATACTAGTCCAAAACTCTGTGTGTACGTGTGTTCCGTACGTTAGACTCGGTTAACCTTTTTTTAAAATGCTCTGCAAGGCTTAACGCTATCCCCGATTACTTCAAACTTGATAGGATGAATAGAGTGAGGTGCCGCCAATCTTATGGTAGGCTTTGGCTGGCATTTTTTTGCATATTCATCAATTTTAATGAACTTTGCATATTTCAGGACATTTCGGTTTTAACCTTTTTGAAATGACTCTGGGGGCTAAACGCTATCCCCAATTTAATTCATGGTGGGTGAGAAAAGTGAGGTGCCAAAAGATTATGTGTAGCTTTTGGATGCATTATTTGCATATTCATGAATAGTAATTGCTTTTTTGGCCCGGTCCAAAATGACAACCCTTCCCGCATGGATTGTGTGCATGTTATTGGAGTTCCGTTAAGGTGTATAATGATGTAACTGGTTGGAAGGAAGCGGGTTAAGTTAAGAGTTCTACCTGATTAGATGGTGGGCATATTTTGGCGAATTACCTAGGCAAAGGAGCATAATTGATATGCAAAAAATGGGTAATCGCGATATTTTTGAAACGGTACATCAGTATGCAAAATTCCCTTCACTGCACAAAACCCATTATGGTGCGAATCTTTGCCCATTTGAAAGTTCTGATACATGCGGCCATAGGTATGCAAAGAGCTCATTATATGCGCATAATTTGCTGTATCGCTGAAAAGGTACATAGGATGTGCCAAAATTCTTGGTACATGAAAAACTATACTATACATACATCCTGTGTGGAATTCATATGGAGGGGGAAGGGTGGGGCATGGGGAGGTGGGGGGGGGGGGGGGGGGGGGGGGGGGGGGCACAGGGGTGGGTGTTAAGTGGCAAGGTTGGGGTGCATCGGGAGGGGGTGGGGTGATGTCGGAGGGGTCGGGGTGGTGTTCATCTGGGTGGGGTCGGGGTAGGGTGGGTCGTCGGGGGGGAGGGTGCGTCGGGGCTGGGAATAGTGGGGTGCGTAGGCGAGGGGCGGGGTACCTCAGGGCCTTGGGACCTTGTGTGAACCTGGTGACTTCATGTGAACTTGTTGACTTTGTGTGACCTTTGTGACCCCATTACGACTGTGACCTCACGGGACCTTGCTGACCTTCACATGACCTTTAGCCATTCACAACACGGTTGTGTCGGGGAGTGGGTCGGGTGGGTGCGACAGGGAGGTGGGTGTATAAGGGGAGGGGGCCCGGGTGGGGTGCGTCAGGGTGGGTGCGCAGGGTGGGGTTGGGGGGACCTTGGGACCCATGTGCCCTCGGTGACCCCACGTGACCCTGGTGACCCAATGTGACGTCGGTGACCCAATGTGACCTCGGTGGCCCCATGTGACCTCGGTTGCCCCATGTGACCTCGGTGGACTCCCATGTGACCTTGGACCCTATGCGCCCTTTGTGCCCCATGTGACCTTAGGACCATGGGACCCTATGTGATCCACTGTGACCCAGTGTGACCTTGGTGACCTTCAGTCCCTTGACCCCATTCCACAAACACGATGGCAGACGACACCTAGCTGTCAATGGCTGCAATGTTTTTTTCATACATTTCGGTTTTACACTTTTTTATGTCTGATGACTAAAACATGTCCCTATTTACTCCATATTGGTAATTTTGTAAACACTGTTCTCCAGTGTATTTATTATCCATTGGCCAACACTTATCATTAAAGCAAGGATCGCGCAACAGGCGAGCCATTGTGGTGGACTTTTTGGAATTTGGAGAAGATTGGGCGTGTGGTAGGGTACATCGCACCCCCCTGGCTACGGCCCTGTGTGTGTAGCCAATCCATTGTATAGAGTTCAGTGTTACAGTGCAACTTGCGAGTTTTAAAAAACTATAAATATACGGCGGACCCCTTTTCAAATGCCCCGGTCAAAATTCCAGTTGATCCAGTTGAAAGTTGTTCCATTTTCCGGACGGAACTGGTTTCAAACTGTTTGTTAACCGTGTTTAACAGGTCTTAACTGAGTTCAACTGGTCCACTACAAAACCTAGTTTGATAAATGTTCCATTTGCCGTCACGAATCAACTTTTTTAACTGGATTCACTGGATATTAAACCGGGATCACAATGGTTCCAGTTGAAACCAGTTTAGCCAGGATCAACTGAATTTTGACATGGGTTTGTCCACATTTTCATGATGTTTGTTACATCACAAAATGATATCTAAAACACTCTCTCAAATTTTTCTCAAATCCTGCGTTTTTAAAGTGTAGTTTTTTGCCGGGGGGGGGGGGGGGGAGTCGGGATACTCAGTGGAAAGGGTTAGGTTACATATGTGCCACTGATATGGCTCAACATTTCACCCCTTACTATAACATGGGTCGTTTTTCCCACAATGCTAATATACTGGATGGTCATTTTTTGAGGGTCATGCCTCCATATAAATGGGGGTCCTATTTTTGGTCGAATTTACTATGAAAAAATGGTAAATTTTCAGGATTTTCAGTAAAAATCACAATGACTTATGGTGATTGTCTGAATTTTAGGAAAAGGACATGAAAATAGGCCGAAATTTAAGCCACACATAGAAATGGGTCGAATTTCAGAACCTAACTATAGAAATGGGTCATTATTTTTTAAAAATTTGGTTATATACACTGGGTCGATTTTTTTTTACTCGGCGGACGCACACCCCGGACCCAATTTTTGGGTCGGTACCCCCCCCCCCCCCCGGGTTTTTTTTGCAAGAAATTCTAAAACAAACTCGCCTCCTATCTTTGTGTGCTCAACAAATTCACAAGGATGAGCTTGTGCAAACTTGCACGTGCTATATGCCGTATGGGATATATTTCGCTGGGGGCTTTCTGTTTCGGTTATTGCACGGCGTTTTCTGTAAATATACCCCAGGGAATAAATCGTGTAGCTTCCACCAATTGCTGTACAGTTTTGGTACATTGGTCGGAATTAAATCTGGATTTTTTCGCAAGGAATACTCCAATGGCCATGAAAACCATCTGGTGCGTTTTATTTCGGGATATTTCATTATATATGTGCCGATAGATTCATACCAATAAATCACTTTAACGGCAGAGCTGAAATGCTTAGTTTGTCCGTCCATGATGAAATAGGTCATTTTCTTGAGGTGGCACTAACTAGACTTGCCCGAACCAATAAAACTAATGGATGAGCGTAGACCCGTACATGGCGCTATTTCCCAGCTATTTCATATTGGAGGGCCGTTTCCAGCAGCCGTTGAATTATCGGATTTACAAAATTCCTGTTTGCGAGAGACATTTTCGAGCTTGGCCATTCACAGGTATAGTTCACAAGCCAGTTACCAATGCAACCATGTAAATATCTCAATTTTTTTGACAAATTGGGGGCGCTCTTCAAAGAAAGTGCTATTATTGCTTTAATCCCCTTATGTAACCTTTGTCCTCAGTAACTCATTTCCCTCTAGTGGATTCTCAAAGGTGTCCCGCACAATTACGATATACGATTTTCTGTCTGCTTCATAGCAAAGGTCTTCACAAACCTTTAATTCGAAAATTTCAATGAGAGCAGTAACAGTATGTATTATTACACCTCATGAATATTCATGAACATAATCATGCTATTTCATTGGCTGATTCCTATTACGCGAGCTATTTCCCTAGGGAAATAGATTGAACTGTTTCCCTACAACCTCGTCCCCAGAGTCACAGTGAGGTGTAATAAAACAAATACTACATGGTTTATATCGGGAAATAGGGCACACTATTTTCCCTTGGTACTGGCTACGGCCTATCACCCCTCACCCTTCGGGTTCGGGGTGATAGGCCCGTAGCCAGTACCTCGGGAAAATAGTGTGCCCTATTTCCCTCTAACCATGTAGTATTTGTATATTGCAATAGCCCGTAGGTTACTGTGCAAATATTATTCTTGCGTATGAGGCAGCAGCTAAATATTTTGTAGACTGTGGAGCCAGCTCACTTTTGATTGGTTGGGGTTTGAGAAGTCTGATCACAATTGGCGAAAAGGGCACTCATTGAGAATGTGATCCGCAGTCTGTGATGGAGAACCACGTTGGCAGGCTGGAGATGGTCGCAGCCTCCATCAGTGCATATTGCTGTTGAAGCAACCGACTCCTGTGCGAATCCGGTTTAAGGTGACCCATTCCTTGTGTGGAAGATTGCTTCCAGGTGGTAGTTCTGTCATAGGTGTATAGTGAGTCGGTCTGGTCTTGAAGTATCTAGCCAGGCAGTATTCCATGTCTGCAAGATGTTGAATGGGGAGCTGGAGAGTTTAGCAGCGTGTCGACAGAAAAGGTCGACTAGTCTGTCTGCTGAGCTGGTGCGATTCTATGACAGTGTTTATGCAGCAGGTGCTTGTTGTCCAGCAGAGCCTTATTCGCTGATGTAGAGCACGTTAGAATAAGACCGTTGCCAGGTCAACTGGCTCACGCTAACTTTGGTTCGAGCCACTGATCACAATACAAATCCTATGGCAAATCATAATTCGGAACAGGTGCATGAGCCAAGGCGTGAGCCAGTAACCAATGGATACTAACGTGCACTACATCAGCGAATTCACCGGTTTATTTGTGCATGTGGTAGTCTCTCTGAAACACGTACTGCAGGTGCAATGCCTGAAAGCACTGGTAGGAACTCAGATGGAGTGGGACAGAGGCAACCAGTAATGGTTCTCAAGGTCTCGTTGAGTACTGTGTCCAGCTTCTTTGTGTGAGAGCTGTTGCACCATGCCGGGGCAGCATATTCAGCAGTGCTGTAGACCAGAGTCAAGGCGGTGGTGCGTAGAGTTGTTGGGCTGGCACACCATGAGGATCCAGCAAGTCGGAACAGGTTATTCCTCGAAGATACCTTGGCGCTCTAGGTGCTGCCAATAAGTAAGCTGCCGGTCAAGCTTCACTCCCATTAAGTTGGTGTAGGATTGTATGGCAGAGGCGCTCCATTGAGGTTGATTTGAAGCTGGTGATGAGCCTCTTTGGTGTTGAGATGGAAGGCGGTAGCGGTGGTCTTGGCTTCACTCAGCTTCAGTCTGCAGGTCTTGAGGTATGCTGCAAGTAGGGCCATATCTGCAGTAGGTGTACTTTCTACTTCTGTCCAGCTGCTGTCCGAGTGGAGAAGGGCAAGATCGTCGGCATAGCCATATTGTCTAGATGTTGTTTGAGGTAAATCGCTGATATACAAGTTGAACAGCATGGGAGCCAGTGCAGATCCTTGTGGTACTCTGTTCCTCAGATGACGCAGACGACTACTCTGCCCATCAACGGTCTTAAGAATAAAGCTACGGTTAGTAGTGCCACACGGTGTCGTATGCTGCAGTAAGGTCCAACAAGATGCAAATATTTAAGGAGCATTTCGTGATCCAAACCTCGTCCCCCTGACTTACCACAAAAAAGTTGACTTTTATAGCCTCTGAACCGTAGTCACAAAGTAATCCATTGTAACGAATCGTATCTGTTAAATTTGCAATTTTTCTGTCCGTAAACGACAATTCCAGCATTGGCCTATGGGACCGGGGGTATACTAGTAGAACAATGACAAAAAGAAGATCGGGAATCGCAAATGCACCTTTAAAATACTACCATATTAGAAAATGGAATAATTCACCAAAACATTTTGCAGATGAATTGAGAAAATAACAAGCCTCCAATTTATACAAAATCGCTTATTGATGAGGTGGTTGTGTGGGTTTGAGGGGCCTGAGGATCTGGGGATTAGGAAACCTTTTTAATGGCCCCCTGTCTATTACCTTCAACAATAAAGTTGCAACGTCATCATGCCCAATTGTACCGTCTTCAATGGAGGCCCCCTCGGACTGTGGTATGACATCTTGGCTGGTTGTTAGTACCCATCAGGGACTTGGCAAACCAAGTGTTATTTCAGATCTGTGTTTCCCGCAAATAGGTCTTGCACATTTTCTTGAAAATGATAAAATGTCACCTCATTATTTCTTTCCTTCCCCCATAATCATCAGTGACCATGGATACACAGAGCTTCAGCAAACCATGGTCTAAAGATGTTCAATGTCTGTACGCGTAGCAGAAAAACACTTCAGATTTCTTTTGCATCTGGTGATGCACACAATGCCATCCTCCATTAGGAAAAAGATATTACTCCACGTCTATGTTCAATTGACTTTGAGATGAACCATATTTTTTTCATCAGTCATCAGTGCTGGGCAGCTTTGCTTAACAACATTGTGCAGAAGCAAATCCATAACTATTGCTTAAACACATTTCTATGCATTTACCACATTTTGACAAGAAAACTAAGGTCAATAACCTACTATTATAATGTAAACTGGTTATCTGTTGTGCACATGACGGTGTTTTTTGTGTCGCAAGAATACAATTACTCAACCTGAATTGTGGAGGTGGTAAACCTGAATATTCAACTTTCAACTCAGGACAATCTAACAATGGACCCTCCACTCCTAGATGAAAATTAATCTAAGCGTTTTTCTCCCTCTTCAACCGGAGGCCGAGTTTGCGGTCTAAGCCCAAAAAAAAAAATCCAGAAAATCAAGAATCCGAATATGTACCTAACTTTGGCAACTGCTTGAGATTTTGGGAATCTTGTAGTGCAGCGTCCACGACTTTTCAGGCTTGGAGCTCCAGGAAATGGATCACTGAGGGACAATACAACCCCCTCCCCCTCCCCACCCATCCCCCCCCCCCCCGCCCCCCCCCCCGCGTTTTCATTGCCTTGCAAGAGAAAAGGAAAGCAACTGTTGCAAGGCTTCAGGCTTCACGCGGGAGGAAACACCTCCTCCCGCACCCACCCTAGGGTCATCCAACACCAATCATGTCTCTTTTAAACAACTTTCCTAATATTTTCCATTTCACATTTGATTGGCAGGAGCTATTTAAATATTTCCCCCAACAAGTTCGTAAAATTGCAGAATTTACAGAAATTGAGATATCCTGCTATGCTTACATATGATTCATTAAAAAGCAAAAAAACGCTCACAATCAATTAACAGATTTAAATTTGATTTTTAGACTGTTGGCCCAACCTAGCTGGTGATTTGTGGGTGACCCACTACGTTGAAAGGGTGCTTTGTCCGATTTGGCTCTTGTGTTTCTCCTACTTGATACGAGAGCCATGGCACTTGCATATACGTCCCATCAGTACCATGGGAAACAAACATTGCGGTTTTGATGGTAGAAGCAATAATGATATTGAGTTTGGTTAACCATAAAACGGCAGTTTTGGGTTTATATCTTGGAATGAAATGGATTTCAGGCTCAAATGTTCAGTCACAATGGAAAAATATGGGGCCTTATCGATCTCATTCAAAAATCGATAACTACGGTCCGGTAAATCAGGGGGTCCCAAAGACGTTCGAAACACACCTTTAAATGGTTCTACTTCCGGGTAAATCGTGGGGGTCCCAAAGACCGGGTGCAGAACGTTGCTTTTCCTCAGGAGCACATGCAATGTTCACATAGGTCCCTACAAAGACTTGCAACCTTCCTCAGGAGCGCGCTCCAGCTCCCCATTTTCCCTGCACCCCTGGCCAAAGAGACGATCGGGAACGAGCACGCACCTTTAAAATGGTTTCTACATCCTTGAAACGGGTTTCCACGCTTGTGTGTGGAAGTGACAACCCCACTTCTGCCTGGTCGCCATTAGCTCAAATATTGTCAAGTTTTACTTTACTTAACTGGTCAGGGGGGCCCCACCTCTGAATAGGCTGGGACCCTCCCACCCCCTGGGCAGCCCCCCCCCCAACCTCTGATATTCCCCCCCCCCCAGATTTTGACATTGCCTCTGCAAGGTTATACGGGGGATCCTGGGGGGGGTTGGGGGGTTTTCTTCAATTTTGTTTGGGTAGGGGACTAGGGACCCTCCTCCAGGACTCAAAGGGGACCCAAACTTAACCGTCTCTTTTTGCAATATAATGACTTATTTCGGGCCAGATTATACCAATTAGTTCATGTATGCCAGAATTTCCTTTCGTAAAAGCAGAACCGCCAAATCAAATACCCCGGGCAAATACCCAGCATGTCTTTGCTTCGCGACTTGGTGTGCAATGTTGAAGGCCACGACGAAAGTCACATGAAACCAGCGGCAGCTGGCAGACGTAAACAAACCGAGATTACGATAATTCTGATGACTAAAAAAGTTTGCAAAATCAATACGATGTCGAATTCTGCGTAGAACTGACTACGTTCACGGACTATATATCACCATCGCGGATGCGTACCCAAAATTATACCAACAGCATCAAATCAACACTGATAATTATACCATTATTGTGTGAAAACAAAGGGGTCATAATAATACCAGTGTGAAAAAAAAGGGGTCATAGTTATACCAGACGGCTGATTTTTGCGACCCAATCCAGCGGCACGTCTCCGTATAGGCGTTTGTACTAAGAACCCCCCCGGGGGGGATCAAACAATTTTAATTAAGACCCTAAAAGGGGATGGAAAAAATTTCGAACCCAAAAATGGGGATCAAATTTTTCCAACTTTTCCAAGCCCCCACCAAAGAATTTATGAACACTCCATAACTGTATGACTATTCTGAATACAATGAAAACTTCACATTCTGTGATTTAATTTTGTCATAAAATTAACATGTAAACATTTGTTTCACATAAATAATATACATCAAGATTTATCAGAGATAAGGCCAAAAAAAAACAAGTTTGTCTCAGATGAAATGTGAAAAATCGCAATGCGAAATGCGTTTTTTTTTTTAGAAAAATGCTAATGCGAAATGCGGTTTTTCTTTTTTTTTAATGCATTTTTGGCCCACTTTTTTCAATTTTTCGGCCGCTTCGCAGCCAAATTTTCATTTTTTTCTGAATCTGTTACAAAAAAAATTTAAAGTGAGCAAAACTTTTTAAAAAATATGCGGTCAAAAACCAATTATAAACATAATGCGCGCGATCTTCTGAGACAAACTTTTTTTTTTCTTGGCCTAAGGTGTTCAAATATCCAATATACAAATATGTACATGTGAACAAAATTAAGTTTATATAAAACAGTGAAAAATTGATAATTATGACTGAATAATTTGGAAGATGTAAAGGTTAAGTACTTAAATCAATTAAGATGGCTGGAATTTGTTCAAAGTGTAGTAATTAGTGGAAAAGGGGGTACGGGGATGTGCGGCCAAGAAGGGTATCATTTTCAGCCATTTTGGTATAATGAATGGTCCCTTTTTTTGAAAATTGGTATAAGAAAGGGTTGCATTTCTGTTGTAAGTATATTTTTACAGTGGTCAATCAGGTATGAAGAATGCTTACAAACCACAAATGTGAAAAATAGTGCTGCCAGAATGGCTCAAAATACATTTGAACCGTTAGTTTTCTCTCAGCTTCTGGGGCTTCGCCCCATAACCTCCACCAAAGCAGGTATAAGGATGGGTAGCAAATCTGTCATTTTTGGTATATTTTTGGGGTAGTGGTTCAAACACCTGGCTGCACATCCCTACCCAAACCAGAAGTGAGACCCCCTATGTCATTTAAAACGGTAATAAGCAAAATGAGTTGCTCTTGGATCACAAAATGCTTTTATAATTTCTTCTTTATCCTAGGTCAACATTTGGAGGAAATTTAATATTCCTGTTTCTTTCATATCACTTGGAAAATTTTCACTGAAAATCACACCAAATACAGAATAATACGTAAAAGCTTTTTGTTATAACTAAAGAAGTAATGCTGAAAATTCCCTACACAGTACCAGAGAATTTTGGTCTTTACTATAGTAGATTCAACCCATCATGTCACCTCTAGTACTTTTCCAAAGGTATTAGCATTGTATGAGGGGATGTGCAGTGGATGGAAATTAAAATTCCACGCTAAATCTATGGAAACATGTAGTCCGATAGCAGAGAAAAATCAATTTTGTGCTTAATTGAAATCATTCAAGTCAACGTCAACGCGTTTATTGTTGCATTAACTCTCAATACACTCTAATCGTATTTGCTTCAATTGAATTCAATGTAACAGGTGAGTTGAATGTCACTGGCTTTTGAGCGCCCGTGCTTTTGAAAATAGCAACATAAAGTCTTTGCATTCTATGAAAGGCCAGATTATCTTCGTTCGTTCATGAAACAGGTGAATCGGGCCATATGTTTTCATATTTCTGCCTCCTCTCCTAACTAATCGACGCTGTCCAAAACTTTTCCTCCAGTGACACGATGGGTTGAATCTACTATAGCAATTTCTTTGGCAGAGATTCAGCGTGATTCTCTCCTATAACACCAAAACATCCTAAAACCGCAATGAATACCACTGAGAAGTAAACCAGGAAGTTCAGTGTTGTTAAAATATTTGTTTTCAGTGTCACCCAGCTCAACTTTCGGTACTTAGTATTACTTTCACATTAAGTTGAACGTTCTATTTTCATAGTGACGGTCTTGCAAATCCCGGGGGGCCACTTGTATTCAAAGGTGGATATGATGCGTGAACATGGACTTTCAAAATGCACCCTAAACACATATTTTCACCGACTAAAAACAAGCTAAAACATACCCTAAACAAGAATTTTTATCTGTTTATGATACCCTCAAAAAGTACGCAGTGCATTGAATCGTAATATACCCTTTATTATCTTGCTTTGCTTTACTTCCCAAGTTCTGATTATAATATTTTGGATGATTTTGATCCCTGCTTAATGAGATATAACATGACAATTTCAGGGTTAAGAAAAAAACATACCCTTTTTTCCATAATTTGCTATTTATGACACTCTAAACGATGTACATCGCCTGTTGGAAAAGACACCCTTTTTACGCGTTTTCTTGTTCACGCATCATCCACCTTTGAATACAGTGCCCCCCCCCCCCGCCCCCCCCCCCCCCCCCGTTGGTAAACAAACATTGAAACTCCAAACTTTTGTTCAATACTCAAAATAATCTTATTCCACACTTTTGGTCATGCTGTGAGGATTGACAGTAAAATCAGCGTGAAGATACTTATTTTCTAGTTCTCACATGGGGATAGATTAACTATTGTAAGAACTGCTCAACTTGTTAGGCTATCTTTTCACGTCCCAGTTCCTTATTGCACATGTCGCGGGTTTAGGGCAAAAAGGCCCCCATCTACAATAGCTGCCATGTGTTAGATTTGGCAGGTATAACCAAATAACAACACAACTGACAAATGGCAGCTATTGCAGATGGGGCCTTAAACCCAGGCCTTGATATGTTCAAACTTTCAAGGCTAAATACATTTCTCTATGTAACTAATTCCTGTTAATCTCAGATGGGTAAATTTCTTTTAAGCACAAAACACAAAATTTGATTCTCTTAATTAATGAAATAAAAAATAGCATGTGCCTTTTTAGTGCACTTGGAATGCCTGGTAAGCAGGCTAAAGCTATTAGAGTGAATTTCTTGAGCACAAAGCACTGGGTTCCAACAGGGGTCATTTACTAAAAAGCATACAATAATTAATGGTGGGTGACCAGATCAAGGTCCGATTTTTCTTATGATTTCTCCCTCACATGGAAACATCACCCAAAACATCTAATTAAAAATTTTAAGTCAGTCCGGCCATTTGGATAGTAGCAGAAACAAATACTACATGGTTTATATCAGGAAATAGGGCACGTACACTATTTTCCTTTGGTACTGGCTACGGGCGTATCACTCCTCACCCTTTGGGTTCGGGGTGATAAGCCTGTAGCCAGTACCTCGGGAAAATAGTGTGGCCTATTTTCTTCTAACCATGTAGTATTTGTATGATACCTTTATTCTCATCTACAGGTCGCTGTCAGAATTTCTCAGGCAAGCTGAACGCACAAAATGTATTATGCAAATTAAAACGCAGTGTAGGCGCAAGCCTCCCGACCAATTACAAATCGCGTGACACTTGTCAAGAACTTATTTACGCTTCCGGGTTGGCGTATATCACGCTGTGCATACCCCAATCTTGCCTGAGAAATTCTGGCAGCACTAATGAGAGCATCAAGGATGCTGTGGCTTACTCCAGTGGTATGGTGTTGAGTTGTGCAATGAGATTGGAGGTGACACCACTTATAGGTATAGGTACAAGCAACAAATGGCATGTTAAGTGATAATTTCCATATCCTAACGTCCCTTAACTGCATTTTTTTCCACTTTTCAAAAATCACGGAGTGGACCCCTGTCTTGTTTTTAGGGGGAAATTGCCCCTAGATCTAACAAGAAAATAATGCTACCTCCTTTTTTGCGGTGATCGTCTGGTATGTAGTCTTTTTCTGAAAAGGATGTTTGGGATATAGGCCACCAACTCACCACCAAATAAACCATTTATTAAAGGTGCAATGAGAGATTTTGAGGCACCCAAATACTGTGTCATAATAGTAATTTCATATAGATTAGACACTCAATAGATTTCTTACCTTGTATTTCGCTACAGAAATGTCTTAAAAGAGAGAAAAAAGGCGATTTGGATTTGCTTGTATTTCAATGTAAAACATAGGCTGAATTTCGTATTTGCTCCTATACGAAATTAAAAATGTCACAATTTTTGTACCAAAGAAACATTTCTCGGCGTAATCCTTTCAGATGGGGATATTTTTGATGGAAAGCTTTACATCAGGACAAAAATCAGTACTTTCGATTTTTTAAGGACACCCGATATGTGAAATCTCTCGTTGCACCTTTAAAGGGAAACTTTCCCACCTGTCAACCAGATTTATGAAAAAGTATTATTCACTGAGCCTGTCAAAACGAAGTACTTATAAAATTTTGTCAGTACAGGATCTCCTGCAACTTTTGGTTGGGGGGGGCTGATTTGAGGGCCAAAAAGTGGGGTCTCCGGAACTAGGTTTTCAGAAAATTACAGAAAATAAGCTGCGATCTCCCTCAATTTCCAGCTACTTTTTGAGGAGTTTTGAAGAAAATTTGGTAGAATATGGCTTTGGACATGAAAAGTAGGGGCTCGGGAAATTGACAATGGTCCAAAAAAGGGATAAGTTCCGACTGGAAACTGAAAAAGAGCCTGAAAATGAGGGTCTTATAGGCGGTACATAAACCATACTTCCATGTGAGAACCCCCACCCGACCTGTACATTTGTTTTGCTGTCATACCCACATTTTGAAACATTTTAAATTTTTATGTATCGTATTTAGTGCCCCGGGCGCTTAAAGTCACTCGTTTTAGGGGGGCGCTAATTTGGTACACATGCGTAAGTTACTTTTGATCGCAATATCCCCATTAGAAATTAATTAGACAATCTGAGTCTGATTCAGAGTCATGGTCTTCATTGCCATCATCTTCCTCACCATCTGTAGTGTTGTCAGGTTTCCTCTGGCTGACGAACAGTTTCACAGGAAAAGGCAGCGGTGGTGGCAGTGGCAGTGGCACTGGCAGTAATGGTGGTGGTTGGAAAGCCAACTTACTGCAGCAATGGCAATTGGCATTGTTGCATGGACTTGTTTGGGTGGCTGATGTAAAGAATAATAATTGAAGTTAGTGAAAATGAAATATTAATGGGCTAAAAACAGGAGCATTTAACTAGAGCACATTTCAGAATCAAATTCACTTGAAGCATTGTGAGATTGTGATATAAATTCTTCAGTAGCCTGAAAAAGATAGAAAACAGCACGATATTCAATTTAGGCCATTTGATGTGTTTTTAACCTTAATAAAATGATCAGGTTTACGTCTAAAACTACTTTCCGGCGAGCTTTGCTAATATGTCCGCAGAGAAAAGTGGGAAGATCAACAACTGATCTCAAAATGTCCTTTTAAAGTTTACCATGATGATTCAATATCTTATTCAGTTTGGTCTAATGAAATAGTTATACTAGATTCCAGTTGATAGTGGAAAAGCCTCAACTTTTTTGTAGGTGGAGGTATGAATTGAGGGGATTAGTATATAAAAACTTTAGTCCGTGTATTTGTGGTATGATGTGCGCTATAGCCATGATAACCAACCCTGAGCGGTTGAGCCATTCACAGTCCCAATCAATAGTCAAAGCATAAATCCTAGAATGTTCGTAGAAAGTGCAAACTAAATCCAGGAATAGTTTCAGTGAAAGCAGGTGAAAGCTGAATTTATGAATAGTCAAGATAAAAGCTCTGCATCGTTACACACAGGTGACTGAAGCCTTCTAAAATTTATGATATGTTGTTGGCAATGTTTAAAAGCAATTCTGGGGTAGACACACTATGCATCACATAGTATAAAATACAAAAGTATTGACTTGACGAACAACGTAACTTTATTTGTAGTTGGTCAGTTTCTTTCAATCCAATCTCTTTTGTATTGCGAGGAAGAAATCGAGGATTTTCTGGGTATTTCTGTCCCCTATTTTGAGTAATGGACTAAGTCCAAACTCCGCCCATAACTCTACCATCAATTGGAATCTACTATAATTACAAATAAATCATAATACCATACACTTAGTTACACAAATGTCAACTAATGTTACAAATGACTCACATTTGCTCCTGAACGTTTTCATCCTCGGCACTTTGAGTTTAATGTTAGCCTGAACCATCTTACATTTCCTCTTAGGCTTTGGAGGCGGCGGAGGTGGTGGTAGGTCAATTTGGCGCTGGTGATCAGTCATCTGTATTTGTGGACATAAGGTGGTTGCAAAGAAAAATCAATCTCAATTCCAGTTCCACATTATGTCATGCAACGTCATACATACACTTAAAGGCTGACTAAGAGATTACCAGATGAGGGTGCCCTCAATTTAAAAAAAAATGTGTTTTTTGCATATACATAATGCTTGTCCATGTACTAGTCACTGTGTGAAATAGCTAAGCTCAAATCGAAGTTCTTCATATAAAAAATCACAACTTTGTTATAAAATTCCGGATCCGGAATTTTTGTTATACACGGTATCCTATGGCACGTAATACTGTGCATAAATGTTTACTGCATCAAAACGAAAGATCGGATTCATCTCAAGCTTTGGAATTGTGCATTTAAGGTTACTATCTTTAGTTCTAGACTATTTTTAATTATTACACCAAAAAATTATATTTCGAAATCTCTGAGTCAGCCTTTAACTCCTTTAATTACATTCTAATGCATTCAAACGTTCATTGTTTTCCCTAACACCCCACCCATAATTTCACAACCCCTAAATACCACAGACATTGGACTGCCATACACCCAAATACCACCAAATACCACAGGGGAATTTCATGTAGTTTCGTTACTGCAACCCAAGAGAATTAAGATATCAGTAGCTTCCCACAATGCATTGCTTCCAATGGAGGTTTTAGTACAGCTATTGATGTGAATCGTTAGAGATGAAACATGGCTAAATTGACAGTACTGATAACAAACTTGCATTTTAAGAATGTTTCATCTCTAACGATTCACATGACTACCTGTACAAAATCCTCCATTGGAAGCAAAGCATTGTGGGAAGATACTGATATCTTCTCTTCCGCAACCCTTGGGTTGTATCCCCAGGGTCTACAACAAAGGGTTGTGGGTAATATCCCCTTTCAGCGGGAACACGAAATGCATATTTCAAGAGGTGAATATGCAGACGTTTACACACATATATGCCCAATTGAGCAATATCACAGGGATTAATGTTAACTATGGCACTTTGCCATCCTTACTATCAATCGATTACTCACTCACTTTTTGAATAAAAATCAGCATTTCTTCGGCTCCTATCCCAGCTCCTATCGCCTCCTCGGCCATATGTGTTTAACCAACTCTCGAGGCATCAGGAACAGACGCTCTATGGCCACGGACCTGTATAGAGGACAGTCCTGGCTGTGATAGGCCGCCGATCCCCGTTTGCAATTTTCACGTCCGTTCATCACGCTCTGTTTTGAGTTTTACGTGTTTGCAAATATGCAGAGCACAAGCAGGACAGCATGAAACGTCACCTAGCAATCACTGTGCTAAGACAATGAATCACAGGTTCAGCATTGCACGATTCTCTAGCTCAGAATTGTAAATCATTCCTGTACACGAGACACAGTGAACTTTATCAGTAACAGATGTTTGGAGTGTACGTTAAACTTAAAAGAATTTAGAAGATGTGACTCTAATTGTTCAAATTCTGTTTTTTTTTTTTTTTTTTTTTTTTTTTTTTTTGGGTTTTGTTTTTTTTTTTTTTTTTTTTTTTTTTTTTTTTTTTTTTTTTTTTTTTTTTTTTTTTTTTTTTTTTTTTTTTTTTTTTTTTTTTTTTGGGGGTTTTTTTTTTTTTTTTTTTTTTTGTTGTTTTTTTTTTTGTTTTTTGTTTTTTTTTTTTTTTTTTTTTTTTTTTTTTTTTTAAAAAATGTATTTCCAATGGCCGCGCATCGGGTACACCATTTCGCTTGCATGTGTACTATACATGTAAACCTTCTTCAGCTGAAAGTGCAGTGGCAATACAATACGTCGTGTCATCACTCCATTGCATGTACTTCATACATGACAAAGATAAGAAAGACATTGACTTACTCTGTGTCTGTGTTCTACTTTATCTTCATGTTCTGCATGTGCTTTTTCATTGACTTTAACGTGTCAGCTATTTCCTATGGAAAAAAAGGCAACCAATCACAATTTCATTATTGAGTGAGTAACATGTTGATAACATTCACTGCACTTGAGGACTCCCTTGCAGAGGGTTGGTAACATTTACGCACCCACTTTGCCGGCTTCCCAGGTGAAATTCAGCAACCTGAACGAATAACGTGCATGTGATACTGTACTTTATTCCTCAAGGCTGCTGAATTCACTGGAGCAATAAAGTGGTGCGTAAATGCCCAACCCCTTGCGGAATCCAGTAGCGGTCACGGAAAAGAGTTCCATAATATGTACCTGCCCTCATAAATATATTTACATATACAATTTTAGTTTAATATTGGCCTTGTTTTATCAAAAACGGAATCAACTCTAAAATATGAAATTTTATGTTGCATGTAAAATATATGAGTGGGTACATATGGAGCTCTTGACCTCTGTCACTGACTATATGCCTAGCCCTACTGTATTGTATTTTGCATATTGACTATACTGTGGGCGCAAGAATTAAACAAACCTTAATTCTTTTATATCATACTCATTAATTACTTCTGCCTCCGTTGTACAAGGGCTGTGGATCAGATGAAAAAAATACCAATTAACCTAATAATCAACATATTCCTGTATTATGGGCATGCTGCCATTGTCAAACACTGGGCAAAACAAAAATTGTTGCCCTCTAATGAGAAAAATTTGGGTGCGGTGGGTCGGTAATTAATAAAAAAACTTTTAAAAAAAAATCTAATTTTGGTGAATTTCACTTTTTCCGCAAAAACAACCATAATTTTTTTAAATTGGCACCAACCAGATTTTTAGGCCTATGGGCTGGAAAAAAATTCCCCAAAACCCAATCAAATAATTTCCCTCCAAGTTTCCAAATTTCCCTTCAAATCTTATATTTCTTTATTTAGAGGACAAATTCCCTCCAAATAGCAACATTTCCCGGGAACATGGTTCACAGTTCCCCCTTTTCCAGGCATGGTCAAACATTTAAACCTGTCAAGTATAATCTTAACTTTTTTAAACGTAGTATGACACAACAACCAAACGTGGTGCAAAGTATGTGCGTTACTTATATACCCAGGGAGCTCATGTCCATATGGCCCTGACTACAACAGCAGTATAGAGTAATATTTGGCCCAGCCTATAACATGGCCCTACAAGCCTATTTACTATCTCGCCATAATACTTGTTTAACTATTGTAGCGGGTATGGAAAATTGGCATGGCATTTCATCGCCCCACTGTCAAGGCTCCAACTCTAAACATACCCTATAATATACTCTACAACATAAAATTATACCCGCGTGAGGCAGCACGCCAATTTCCATCCCCACTACCACAGCCCCTCCCCAGTGGGTGTGCCATCCCAGCACACAACCAAGAGCATTAGCGGTGAATACTGGCACTGCGCTATCAATTATTCCTATCCCTAAATACTCCATGTCTCCCGGTCCCAGTGAAGTCATCACAGCAGTCCAGTGTAGTCATCACAGCAGTCCAGGTGTTGTCAGCTTATCCCGTTCATGGATCTTTCCTCCAAGTCAACTGAAGCCATTACCCACCGATCCAGTTGTTTGCCACCAGAAGTTCCGCTCCGTCTGGTCACGTATTGCATCTGCCCCGTTATCATTCCCCCACTTTTTGCTAGCTTTCCCGAAGATGCGCAACACGCTTAGGTCTTAGACAGTGTTTGTCACACCCTATTTTTCGAGTCTCGCATCCCCACCTTCGGGTTTACGGTAGCCTCATTGTAGTGATGGCAAGGGGAGCAAACCGTCCACCCCCCCTAACGTTAGAGAGCTCATGTCGAGGTGGTTTCATTCAGGTCTGCACCACGTAACCAACTCCGATTCACTCGGACTGCAAAGGTTCCACTGGACTACATCACTAGGATTGGATATCTCCACGTGTCTTTACTTTTTTCCATGAAATGTTTTGCACGCCTGAATTTTCCGTGCCAGACCCTGCAACAAAGAGCCTTCACTCAACCTCTATTTACTCTCACTGGATGATCACTGAGGTCCCATCTCCGTCGTATTATATTGCTCAACCACCTTCGTTATAACTTCCGCTGGGTATCTCAAACGACGTCCATCCAAACCTGGCATTCGCTTTGTCTTCTTATAGCACTCCTCCAACTGTTTAGTACCATACGCCCATCCGGCTGTTGAAAGTCATACGCCGCTCCTGCTGTCTAATTAACTCCTATCCGGTCTTCTACAAGTCATTAGCCCACCTGGCTAAGTACAAGTCATTGCTCATATCCGTATCTACAATCATGACACCCATCCAATGTCCTACAGGTCATTTCGCCCATCCCCATCTACAATTCATTACACCAATCTGTTATTCTACAATGCCTTACACCCTCCGTGTTCTACAAGTCGTTCACCCATCCGTTGTTTCTACAAATCATTACGCCCTCCGGCTGTCTAGAAGTCATTATACCCATCCAGCTATCTATCCAAATCACTCCTCCGATATCAGGGGGGACTCTCAATATCGAACCATTGAGTATCAGTCATTTTTGCCATCCAAAACACTCAGGACCACATTAAATCAAGCTGCTTATTTATATTCCAACATTCTTCCAACACAAATATGCAACAAATTACAATAGAATCATCACAATCTATTTTTACACAATAAGCGGCCATTGCCTATCTACTATGTCGTTCCCCTAACGGAACCTAGAAGGTTTACGTCTCTTCCGTCTGTGATTTCTCTATGTTGTTGTTCGTACTCCCGCCTTTCTCTTGACAGCTTCATCCTACTCGCACTTCACCAATCCTCATCATCTGCACTCTCTAATGGCATCAGATGTCTCCCCAATGCACCTCGTCTTCAGCCGTTGACTCCTGAGCACTTTTCACGCCCGACTGCACTGCAGCTACACCTGACTGTATTGTATCGCTATAACGTTACCACTGCCTCCTTAATTCTTCTGCACTTTGAGGCGGTCCAGCCGTTCCTCAACTTCATCCTATCCTCCCTGCGGCATGGCTGACTCAGGACCCCTCCCTCACATGCTGTTTCCACCCTTGGTTCCACGTATCTGCCGGTGCCTTCTTGCCCTCCTCACAGAACTGCCGCTACGCTGTCTCATACTGCTACTTCAGCGGGTTCTTCTCTTTCCCCACTATGAGCCCGATCTCATGCTCTCCCTCAGGTGCCTCCTAATTCAACCAAAACCAACTCCGACCCTCATAACAATTTCATCAACCCTGTCGCATGCACTACTCTAGGTTTTGCTGCGTGCCGATTTCTGTATTCGAACTGCACTACATCCACAGCAACAACCACAAGTATGGCCCGTCCCACGGTAAGGTCAGCTTCTTTGAGAGTTGTTGCCTGCGTTGTTGGTTGTAAAGCCACACGAACTGGCCCTCTCCTCATCAACACAAGGACCATATATACACCCGTCGATCATAATTGCATTTCTGTCTCCTCATATTGATCCCCAAGACATGTCGGGCCCGCTGATGAATTCCCTCTATCACTCGCAACTCTCCTGCAGATCAGTCTTACACTCTCTTCAACCCGGACCCCACCAATCACCAAATCAACAGGAACACTAACCTCAAGGCCTAACAAATCATCAGGTTGGCCCTTGGGGCTGTTGGCGCCCATCGACACCTGTAACTGGATTGATAGCTTTAGGCCCACATATGGCGATATTGATCCCAATCCCTCTGATATGCTGAAAGGTCTGGATCATAATGCAACAAGCCGTTTACGATGGTATGGTTGCAACTCTCCACTAGACCATCTGATTTGGTGGTTATTGAGTCATATGTGTCCTTTTCCTTTTTCCAGGATCCTGCACATTTCCTGGAACATCCTTCGACCAAATTGAGGCCCGGTGATCCGAGTTTACTCCTTAGGAACCTGCAAATTAACTTGTCCACTACTGGTGCAACTGTTTCTTCTGACACTCTGTTCTTTGGATGGCTATAAGCCTCATCCAACGAGTCCCAATAATCAACCCAACAAATGTACCCATTTTCATTATCTGTCTCATCAAAGGTCCATAACACATCGATAGGCATGCATTCCAATGGGCTCCTACCTGGTACTGCTTGAAGTGGGCTCAGTGCCGTCTCGTAGGCCCTTCCTCCTGGCACAGCGCACCACACTTGTGCCAGTACGCTCTCACATCAGTACTCATTCCTACCCAGTAGTAGCTGCCGTTGGACTTTTTTCGGTAAGGTTTTATTCCTCCCAAGGATGTCCGGCACCAGCCTTGGAAGCATGCATCTCAAATCTAACCTGACTTCGCTTCCTCATCTCTCTCCCCTCGGCAACACAATCAGCCCGGGTTCCCACTTAGGTTTTTTTAACTTGAAGTGCAACTGGACCACATAATTTCCAAATGTTCAAATTTCTGGTCCCAGTGAATATTTTTGGTGGGTCACGAGACCACCCTTCCAATGTTTGTAGTAAGGCCTACTACTATCAGGACTTCCAAATACGGTGCGTAAGAATTTCCCTGATTTCTATTGTGCCTTTGGTGAAACTTTTGAGGTATCACATTTCCTTATTTTAATGTTAACAAGTTTTCTGTCAGACAATACAAATAGTATAAATAGCCATTGCAATATTGTGAATTTGCTCTTTTCCCCACAATAGCACGAAATTTGAATGCTGTCATTATAGCAGAAATATTAAATGTCTATAAATTTTGCTTTTGATGTTTGAAACATATTTTTTTTTTTTTTTTGCCTTTCATTCAGCGGCGTAGAATTATGGGGGTCCGAGTTGGACGTCATTTGGTTCACTCTCTGAATTTTATTGTGTCCAGTGAAATTCTGCCTGTCATTTTGCCCCCGACCCCAAAATCCACTAAGTCGGAACCCTGAATCAGCCATTTAATCGTCCTGCCATCGTCGCTCTCACCATCTTTCAACAGAATGCCTTCTTCACCAGCTAACAGATCCCACTGTCTGCCCCATATGTCTTCAGGCCGGTGATAGATATGTCCTCCAATCTCTCTGCTCCCCCTTCCTTCTTTTCTCATCATGCCCTAGTCTCGTCCTTCACTGTTCCCTCACGTCTCCTCCACAGGGTGATTTCGGGCTCCACACACACTGTAGCGAACTTGAGTCACCGATGGACCAGGACAACTTCTCTCCAGGAATCCATCATTGTCGGCAGCCCTCCATCTTCCATGGGTTCAAACCCTGTTGACTGGTTATTTCTACGCGTCATTTCTTTTCTAAACATTCTTAGGTGCCCTATTCAACTTCCTCCTGGGGAACCTCAACAGGCTTCTAGAGTAATCCTCGGAGGGCTTCGTCCTCACCACTCTCGTTTGGTTCAGTCTGACCTCGAGAAACCGCCATGTATCTCCACTGGTTCCATTTCCTCTATCCCTCACTGCTCTTCCTCCTTCTGGCCATTCTTTGCCTACATTCGCCCACTGTCTACATGTATCCTTGACAACCCATCTGCATTCTGATACGGTTCCTGGCCGATACTCTAATCTATATTGAAGCGGACAGCACTTCAAGCAGCGCGCCAACTGCCCCTCCGGATTCGTGAAGTTACATAACGCCCTCAACGAGCCATGGTCCGTCCGCACCTTCCTTCCCCCTAAATAATGGCGATATTCTTAGGAAGACCACAATGACCATAGTTCCCCTTCTCGTCACACAATAATTCCTCTCCGGTTTTCCCGAGACAAGGACTTGCTGCCCTACGCTATCACACCTGTTCCTCCCAGTTTTGCTCCCTGTGACACACAGCCCCGATTGGGCAAACTTTACGGGCCCGCGTATCCAGAATGAACTGACCCTCTGGTCCATGGGTAAGCAGAATCGCGCCCTCCTCAAAGCTGCCTTCAGTCTCGAAAATGCTCCTCCACCCGCTGTCCCCAAAACCCCCTCAAACTTTCGCCTTCTTTCTGTCAATCGATGAAGCGGGGACGCAATCCCAGCAAAACCACGGATAAACCTGCGATATACTGACCAGTCCCAAGAAACGACGCACATGCGTTGGCGGTCGTAGCCATTGGCCATCCCAACCTGCTTCAAATCTTTGAAGGAATCCCGTCTAAATGCCCTCCTCGGACACCATGTGCCCAAAGATACACTACTTCCTCCTTCTAAATAAATGGCATTTCGAGGGTTTAAAGCTTCAGACCCGGCACCATGAAACCTTTTTCAACAAGCGACCTCCAGTCGACTGATTCGGCTACTGTATACCAACCTATTACCGTCATCCAGATAACCAAGAGTTTCCATCTCAATCCAGCTAACACCCTTTCCATCACCGTTCGAACTTTGAAGGTGCATTGCAAAGTCCGAAAGGAAGAACGTTCCATGCATCATCATCCATCTCCACCTGCCAATAGCCCAGGCTTAAATCAAGGTCATAAATACTTAGCACCTCCAAGGGCATCCAACGAGTTCCTATTTGGGGCCAAGGTACGCATCCTTACCGTGACCTCCTTACTTTTCTAAATCATGCACAGGAGGCGTAGCCCCCGTCTTTTTATACACTAGAAACAACTCGACCAAGCACTCTCGATGGTTCCATCAGCACTCTTCTCCAACAACTACTTCATCAACCTGCCTTTTTTCCACTTCCTCCTCACGCTGTCATCATCCAAGTGTCTAACGGATAGCTGTGCATTCCCCGTGTCCATCCTATGCTTCACCTTCGTAGTTCTCCCAATTTCAAACTCGCCCTTCGAAAACACATCCTGATAGTTAACCCACCCTCTGCAACATTAAACCGGTCTTCCTCCTCCAATGAGATGTGCTGTCCCAACACGTTGTAAGGTGATCTGGTATCTTCCCAGACTCCCTTTTCACCAAAACTCTCCCTTCTCTTCTCAACACCTCCGCTTCATCTCCACCAGAACGAACTTGGCCAAAGTACGGCCCCGTTTTACCTCTCGTGATATCACATACATTGGTTATGACGACTGGTACCACATCCTATGTGCCCGTATAGAAATCGGCCACCTCGCGAGGGTGAAAGGAAATTGTTTTGTACCCGCTTTGCGAAAGACGCCGGGCAATTTTAGTGCATAATTGCAGTCACAGAAGCGTTGTGTGCCGCAGGTGTAAACAGGATGGATATGTCACTAGATTGGTGCAAGGTGATAAGGGGCAATTACAAAAACACCCACCCAACGGCCCACGGGCGGGCCAGCATTTCCCAGGGTAGTAGAGAGAACGGTGATTGGGGATGAATTGGTAAGGGGGCAAGATTTTGCCATGTATAAAGTACAACTACCAAATGACAAATGACTGACTATGGTCTGACGGAAGCGGCGTGGCAAATAAGGGGAAGAACACGGAGAGGGGCATCAACAACCAGAGACGAGGAGGAAGGGAGAATCTGCTGGAGGTGTGATGACTGGATGTTTTGAGTCAGGAAATGCATACCTTATGTCCCTGTATTGCTGGAAGGGTTTCATATCACTCCTTGTGGATATGGTACCACAGTTTAAAAAACAAATAGATTTATTCCATTGTATGTGTAACTTTTCGATTCCAGAGAAGAAGTGGCACTGCTGTATATGAAGTTGTTACAAGCTGATGGAAGAGCGGTAAGGGTGTGGGGTAAGGCGATTTTTGGAGATAAGAGTGGGGGTTAGCCGCCTGAAACTGAGGGTTCTTGTTGCAGATGTGAAGAAAGGTATGCTGGTGATGGATTTCCTTAGAATGTCTGGCGGCAGTGGTTATAATTTTTTTCGTCCGGCTGGAGTTGCACGTAGGAGGTAGAGCAATATGTTTGTCATTCGACGAATATGTGCATCAATCAAAACAGGGTTGTCGCCATGGAGGATATTACAATACCATCGGGTTGTCAGCTTTGTATCTGCTACGGTGTTGAGTGGTAATTCAGAGTCACATTTGGAGAGTGTGGAGTCTTTGGATGTCGGGAAACTGAGTGGCGGTGGATTAATGTCTGCTATGGGGTCAAGAGTGGAGGACCAGGCTTTTCAATTACATGTAAGGAATGGTTGAACCTTTGATGAAGGGACCACTGAGTGAGAATGGATTATCGAAATGAATACAATAAATGGAATAACGTAACTGTGGTCCCAGTAGCCACAAGGGATTGTACTGATACCCCTTTCAGCAATACAGGGACATAAAGTTTCATTTTCTGAACTCAAAACATCCTAGTCTCCACACCTCAGATTCTCCCTTCCTCCTGTCTCTGGTTTGTTGATGCCCCTCTCTCCTGTGGTTCTCCTCCACTATTGTGCCTCACGCGCTTCCGTCATACCATAGTCAGTCCATTTGATCCATTTACTAGTACCTTAACATGGCAAAATCTTTGCAACCTTAACCAATTTTCCTTCCTTCACAATCACCCATCCTCTACTCCCCTGGGAAATGCTGGCCCGCCCGTGGCCCCGTTTGGGGGTTGTAATTTCCCTTATCACCTTGCCAACACATCCTAATGACATATCCCTCCTGTTTACACTGCGGCACAGAACGCCTCTGATGCTGCAATTCTGCACTACAGGCCGTCTTCTTCTTCTCACACAAGCGGGTACAAAAACAATTTTCCCGTTTCACAGTCATCACACCTCCTCGCGAGGTGGCCGATTTCTATACGGACACCTGGGAGCGATATGTCCCATTTGCTTACAAGCATAGCACATACATCTTGGTATGGTTGAAGCACGCTGACAGCCTCGATACTACCTCCGATCTGCGAACTCCTCCGGCTGCTTTCTTTCTCGAGACATTGCGCAGAATCTCTCCTATGAACACCTCCTACAAGCGCTCATCCTTTCACACAACTTAAATTATCTTGGCAGCCATCCTAGCTGTCTAGCTGTGCATATCACATCTGGCTTTAGTCTGGCTTCATCATGCCATACATGTAATCCCTCGTCTCCGTCGCTTCATAAAATGACTCAAAAATGCTGCAGCCTCAACAGATACCTTTCCCGCGTCTCTGCCGTCGCCTGAACGAGGTCCGTACGAACAGACCTGGGTCAGCTATAGGAATCTTAAAGTAATCTCGGGCCAAACGATCTCACCCCTTCTGCCTTTCAGTCGTTGGTAGCTAGCGTCGTGTCAACCTTTTTATAGCAAGTCCAAGGCTGAGACTCTCCCTGGGCTTTCGTTCCCTGCAATCATTCTTTGAGTACCTTTCACTCTACACTCCCCACACGCCTCGTCCAAACTCTTGGACATCACTTCACATCAGGCCCTCAATACGTATTTCCTTGGGATAACATCATTAGCACTCAAGGTTAAAGCAAGCGCATCCCCATAACAACTATGAACTATTGGAGGGTAGCTTCCCTATCCATCCAACCATTATACTCGTGTCTCAAATTTGCAGACCAAATCTTCCATCAAAAAGTCAACCTTTGTTCTCTCAACCTTAGCTTGGATGATCTCTTCGGTATTGTCCACCTTCTTTTCCTCTCTTTAATGGGGGGGGAGAAACGGCCGATAATCGAGGTCTGTTTTTTCCGCTGGCCCTAATTTGACTCTTCGGCTCTCAGTATCTCTCCCCCCCTTCTTCTCTTTCTCCCTTCAAGTATTGTTGGGCATCCATGCTGCCCTCACGTATGACTCTCACACTCAAACAACCCCTAAGTTTTCTGCAGGCCTTCTCGAATCTCATTTGATCTTTCTTCCTTGTCTCCCTATATTCCTTTCACAAATCACCCTCAAGCATCTTATACTGGCTTTATCCATATTTTGAGGCTATCCTTTTTCCCTGCGTTAACTAGAACCTCTCACACTATCCTCCTTTCAAATCCCTCAAGCAATCTTTCCTCTTTCAACAGTTATTGCTCTTTCTGGCTCCCTCTTTTCCCACTCTGCTTCCTCTCCTGTGCCATGATTCACTCGCTCTAAGTTGCCCCTTCCATCTCCCATTCTTTGACTTGCACCATCATTAATTACTTCCGCGATCTACACTTCTACCGCCACCATGCTCTGGCGCCCAAGAGGTCCTCTCTCTCATCTCCCTTTCCATCTTTAACCTTATCCCGTCCGAATGTCTCGACTCTTCTTCCTTTACCCTTACGTGTGCCGGGTAGTCCATTCTCTTTCCCTCTAACATGGCTTTACCCTTCTTATCTCTCCCCTTCCTTGATCACTGAGCCATATAATGGTACCGTCTACGTTCTCCTCCGTCCATTATAATCACGTTGCATGTTGGGGGATCACGGGGTGGGTTAACTGACCGAACTCGCGTTTACCTACTCATATTTTTCCTTCGCGCAACACCCTTTCGATCAATATGCTTGGGGCTGGCGCATCCTTGCTACCAGTCTTCCCACTCTCAGCTCAACTCAGCCGCGTCTTCTACCACTTCATGATCCAAGTAGTGTGTGTCTCATCCCCCCAAAGACATCAATCGCTCAATACTCTTCGTCTACAAGTCACCAGTCATCAAACCCCACGATAACGATCATCCTTTCCTTCTTCGCACAGCACTCTTAACAACTGTCCCCCCCCCCCGTTTGATCTCTCTCACATCAGTCCTCAGATAACTGTACCTCTTCCGTGATACCGCTCTATATGACAGTGGTATTACTCATCACTAGATTCCCTAACCAGAGTCACTCTCTATGGGAAGCCCACCAATCACTATTATCAATTGATTACTTTACGCAATCCATCCCTTCTTTCCTTAGTCGCCATCCAACTCCTCCATGAACAAATTTGTCTCCCTAATGTCTGACTCCCAACTCTTACTCCCAACAGCTGACTCCAACAGCCTGACTCTCCCCTTTTGTCCCCACCTCTTACTCCCATGGCATCTATCCATCCTTCCGTCCTCTTACCAAAGGACCATCCCTTCCTCACTCTCCATCCCCCTCGGAATTGCGACCAATCTCATCCCATTGGTACATCCTCTCGTGCCACTACCTCCATGGAATTGTAGAACCACCTCTCTCATCCTCATTGTAACATCCCTCTTGCTCCCTTATCCTCCATTGGTATTGTAGAACCTCTCATCCCTCATTGGTAGCATCCTCGCTGCGGCTCCCTATCCTCCATTGGAATTGTATGAAGCCTTCTCTCATCCCAAAGTGGTAGCATCCTAATAATCCGATGCCGCGGGAGGGGTAAGGAGGAGCCGAAAGGAGGGTGGAAAGTGTAAGGGGCGAAAGCATCCTACCACCTTCGTATCTTTACCCTGTTTTATGTAACATCGTCACCACACACAAGCGTAGGCGCCGCCTCCTAAAAACAAAAAACCCCACCTTCTGAACACCGAATTTGTACGGTGCAGGCTTTGCTTTACTCTAGGCAGCGAGGGGTTTTTGTTTTTTGTGCTTTTGGCGTGAGCTCGTAGGTTGCGCACCCCAAGCTGTATGGATCGTGATAGACAGGTAGTTTTTGAACGGGACGAACCCGTATGCTTTGGCCTAGAAAGGAAACTACAGCTTGCATGTGATTGGTTGTCAAACTCAATTTATTAGAACTCCACATCCACGTTGATCATGTTGATATGCACATTAGTACCTGGCAATGAATAGTATGAACTCTGACCACGCCAGGAATCACGCTTAGCCTGGGAGCTGGGTGACAATGGTGATGGCGAACCAGCCACAAGACTTATTTTTGAATCTAATGAATTATGCATAAGGGTGGTATGGAAATTGGCATGGCATTTCATCGACTTCACACTGTCAGGGCTCCAAATAAACATAACCCTATAATATACTCACATATAAAGTCAGTACCCCCGGTGAGGCATTAACCGCCTTTCCATCCCCAAACCTGCTACCAGCTAGTAGCGTACGGCAGTCAACTTGTGTTGACCTGTACACGGCGTATCGCGTGTCTATTTAATCGTTCATTTAGCGCGCTTCTACAGGCATTGGGGACCTTCAACGCACCATGGAGCAAGATTGTTCGAATCGGTTCAAACAATTATTACTCGACTATATTTCACTTTGGTAACTTCGGAGCATATTCGTGCATACTTCCAGATGTATGTGCCATGAAAACGTGTAATGCCCGTGTAGTGGCGTAATTTTGTTTTGTCTGGGATGTAGGGTGTGTCGTGGAAAATTTTCAACAGTTTTTTTCCCCCAAGAATCCTAATATTTGCCATTTTAAAACCTAAAATTGTTAAATGTCATCCCAATTAGACAGAATGCACAGCACAAAATAGCTTATTTTTAGTCAAAAACATGTTGCACAGATCAACATTTTGTGGGGGATGATCTAGAGCTATTCCCCTCATCAAAATATGAGGGGGTATCCATGTCCCCTGTCCCCATAACTTAGCTCATCTCCTCAGCTCGTATCAGGAGATTTTTTTTTCAAGGCCATCATAGGCCTGTACTGTGCTTAGAATTTGCATGCCAAGAATTAAAGGGGGTACCCAAGTTAAGTCTATACATTTGTTCATCTTGTTAGAATGGCCTTTACCCATTACCCCAAAATCCAAATCCCCATCACAGGTAAGGTCTTACGGCCGATATTTCAACCACTCGTTTGAAGTGATAGCTAAACGTGTGGATTTTGTAACCCCCACAGAGTAACTGTTATAAAATAATTGGTCGAACAATAGAGCATAGTTTCACTCATTAATTAACATCCAACCAACATCCCTTTAAAGGCATATTGGCGAATTTTTTTAAGAGCGCCCCAATTTCAAAATTTGATATTTTTACACAGTTAACGTTGGTAATTGTCTTGAAACTATACCACGACGAGAAGCCTAAAAAAATGCGTATTTATCACAAAATAAGTCGATTTTGTAATTAGAATTTGGATCCCAGATTGGGACTTAATAAAAACGGCAGAGCTGGAACTGCTACTTTATGTCCGTCCATGATGCAATAGTGGCACCTCACAAAATAACCTCTAACTTGACTTGCCCTAACTATTAAAACAACTAATGGATGAGCTAGACACGTAACATTGCGCTTATTTCCCGGCTATTCACATTGAAGCCGTTTCCAGCATCCGTTGAAATATTATCGGGATCCCCGATAATAAGGTATTCTAGTACAAAATTCCTCGTTTGTGACACATAGACATTTTTCCAGAGCTTACCATTCACATGTATAGTTACTAGGCAGGTACCAACCAATGCAACCGTGGAAAATCCCTCAAATTTTTGAAAAATTGGGGTGCCCTTCAAAAAATGTGCTAATATGCTTTAACAAACCTAAGATTTCATTCATTTCCATGGGGGGTAAATGAAAAAATATTAATTAGGCTTTCTTCTGATAACCAAAATTTTGAGCACTAACGCTTGCCAGTAAAATCCGGGGTCCCTGGGGATGAGGCTATATCGTGACCATTTCCATACTAATATCCATCATGTCCACTGACATTTAAAGTGGCATTCGTGATCCTCCACTACCTCGTCCCCCCGACTTACCTAAAAAAATTAGATTTTTTATTCACTGAACATTAAGGCCCGTTGAAAGAGTGATGTTGAGTTTAGCGTCACCCCGCGTGCTCATTTATGAAAATTTGGCCGCGTTTTGTGCTCCATATTCATAAAAAAATTCATTATTATTGGGAAAAATAGACCACATTTTGGATCATTTTTTTTTCTTTTTCAGAGCTTTTTTAATAAGCTTTTTAAGGAATTTTGGACTTGTATTACTACAATCTCTGCCATAATGTTGGGACAATTTTATGTGAACTATTAATTCACAGCAACAGTTTTCTTTTCTGCTTCCAAAGACACATATATCTGGTGAGCCGATGGGAATTACAAAATATGAATAATGACAAAAGAGTTGCCTCTTTATGAGCTGAAAACAGGGTTGACGCGAAACTCAATATTCGACTTTCAAGGGCCTAACTTAGTAAATCCATTTTAATCGCAGGAATGCACACAATTTTTTGTATTTCCCTGCTCCGTAAACTGACAGAAATTATAGTACACAGGTGGCCTATGCTATGGGAACCGTGGGAAACAAGTAGTTGCTTGCTGGCAATATCCTCTAATTACGCCCACCGTCGTAGAGGGCGCTATTGATACCCCTAAGCTTCTCAAAATAACAATTGCAGCATGAAAAACTATCCATAGAGCAGGCCCTCACTTACAAAATTCTTTGGATACCACCAAGGCCAGGGCCGCATGGAAAATATAAAGATATGATAAAATTCATGCTTTTATTCCTTACTTGTTGTACCAGTTAATATCAAGAAAAGTATAGTAATAGTCCTTAACGCAACGAGGCGGGGGGGGCAAAGGGATCAATTGAGAGTGCGAAAAAGGGCTCTGGGAACGCTCCGGGAAGAGGAGGGTAGTGGTGCGGGCCGATGAAGGGATGCGTTAAGGGTAAGGGGCCTGTCGGTGGTCATCCGGGGAGCGGTCAGGGGGGGAGGAGTGGGCAGGAGGAGGAAGTGTGTGGTTCGGGGGGGCATCCGGCCCCTACCCACCGGCCGATCACCGGAATGGGGTGGCGTAGGGGGTTGAGGAGGGGGCGCCCTCCAGATGCGTGACACCCGCAGGAGGGGATAACGCGCCCAGGGTTAGTGAGGGGTGAAGGGTGGGAGGGCCCGGGGTCGCCCGTGGTACCCAAGGGAGATGATAGGGTGTAGCGATGGGAGAGGGGTACGAGGGGATGGAATCCCGGAGAGGAGCCCCTTCCCCTGCGCGCCCCCCGCCCCCCCCCCGTATGGAAAGGGCCAAAATATATCCCCCTTCATGGTTGTGTACCTCTAACTTTAAGCTCTCCTTTAACCTTACCCTAAACAACCCTGAAAAGTTACCACAGTAATAGGCCTAATTAAAATAATACAACTCTAGAAAATAGCTTTATATTATTTCCGTAACATTCTCCTTCCTATATTTTCAAATACTAACATGCACCCCCCCAAATAAATACCCCCACATAAAGTCTTGTTTTCTCGTTAACTTCTTGCTTAACCTTCTTTCTTTCCCCCCCAAACTAACCGAGCCCATCTTTTGCTGGCTTAAAATATCCCAAAAAAGCCCCTTTTCTGTCCACTCCGGGATGGGTGTTAATTAAGATTGATGTTATTCACTTATTATATACTCCTTAAATACGCCCACCCCTCCGATATTCACTGTAAAAAATGGCCAAAGTGGGTGTATTAAGGAGTATAGATAGAGAGCGTCGAAACACCATTTATAGTCCCTTTATACGCCCACCCTCCTATACTTTACTGTACAAAATGGCCAAAGTGGGTGTAATTACGGGATTATATCTATAGAAGAATCGTCGAACACGATTATATAGCCCTTCAACGCCCACCCTCCTATACTTTACTGGGTGTAAACAGCGCAAAGTGGGTGTGATTAAGGGAGTGTAATATATATAGCGTCGGCCATTAATCTTATTTACATATTGTTAGTCCTCAGGGATCTATTTTACGGAATAAAGCTAATTTTCAGAATATTTTTTTGCTATTCTATTCACAATCAGAAGTTTGGAGACAAATAATAACAATTGCTCCCCATGTGTAACCGGGATCGGACGCGTACTGTTTGCAGGTAGCAGACGACGTTCACTGTCTCCCTTATCTCTGTGTTGAGCATTGCACTTCAAACAATAGCACTTTGACACGTGTGATATTGGGGTTTAACGGCCGCTCATTAACATTACAAATCTCCTGCGGTCCACCAAGGCAGGCCGGACATGGTGGCAACGTGTGACCCTAAAAATATGCGAAAAATGTTAATTGTAGCATTTAGTCTTATTTATTTTAAAATAAGTCCTACAATGTTGGGTTAAGGTAGGAATTACAGTTTATTTTTAAATAGTTTGTTTTGTTACCCTATGAACACATAACAAACAAACAAAACACAAATGTAAACTCTTAAGAGGCTATAACCCTAAACCTAAAGCCTAACCCTAACCCTAAACCCTAACCCTAAACCCTAACCCAAACCTAAACCCTAACCCTAAACCCTACCTACCTTACTTTCTTACCGCAAACTGAAAATGTCTTGAATTGGAAAAATCATCTTATATTTAAATACTCAGTACAATGAGGAATTACCTTTTTTTGCATCCATGAATTCAAGAGACCCTGAGAAATACTCAATGAATTCAAGACCAATCCAGATACAAAAGAAGTCCAATTTGATTGAACAAGATGGATTCCCCAACGTTTTATCTTGGTTAGGGCTTAAATATTGTAATATTTGCCTGAGTGCACTCATATAATAAGGCAGTATGGTATGCAGCTTCTAAGAACTCATTGATTTGGTTTGGATCTTGGATTGGAATCTGATTTAAAATGCTTTCCTGTTACAAATGCCTAATCCCTATTCACAGTGAGGGTTAAAATTTTAGTGATATTTTCCAATTCAAGACATTTTTCATTGTTACATGATTTATTTTGTGTATCCTGTTAATAAATATCATTAAGAAAATAGTCATGAGAACCATGGAGTACGGTGTAGTGAATGAGTGTCAGCGGAGTTTCCGAGTGTGAGGTTTCCTCCGTTTTTAAATCAATTTACATTAGAACATATCTCTTATGTAACAGGAAAATAATAAAATGCAATGCTTTATTCCGTAATTGTGACATAATACCCCCTCGAATAAAAATAACCCCCACCTCATTGTTGTATATACCTCTTAAGCCCCAAAAGGTTCAGTAATTATTAAGTAAGTAAAAACTTAGAAAATAGCTTTATTTTTATTCTCCGTATTTACAATCCATGTACCTATATTTAACTGAAAAAATACATGCACCACCCAGCCCCCCCCGGAATAAATACCCCCACCACTTGGTCTCTCCGTTACCTTCTTGCTTACCCTTCTTCCCCCCAAACACGACCAGAGCCCCCTCTTTTGCGGCTAAAAAAGTCCCCCCAAAAGAAAGCCCCGTTTTCTCCCCTACCTCCTGGACGGTTCTAATTAGATTGATGGCTATTCAATCTATATTATATACTCCTTAATACGCCCAACCTCCCATACTTTACTGTACAAAATGGCCAAAGTGGGTGTATTAAGGGAGCATATATAGAGAGCGAGTCGGACACATTATATAGTCCCTTTACGCCTCAACCCGCCTATAGTTTACTCTGTGTAAAATCGGCAGTGGGTGTATTAAGGGAGCATATATAGAGTGTCGGTCCATCAATCTATCTTAATATTTTTAGGCCTACAGGATGATGTTACGGAATAAAGGCTATTTTCAAGAATTTTGCTAGTCTTACTTCAACACTCAGAGTACGTAGACCACATAAATCATAATTCTTTGTCCCATAGGCTTATATTACAAAATATATATTTTGCGGGTCCAAGAAGCGCGGACCAGAATTTGTGATATATAAAAAAAAAAATAGAAGCGGAAAACGTTAATTGGCTAGCAATTTGGGATAGGGTTTAGGGTTATGGGTTAGGGTTGGTGTTAGGGTTTATTTTTGAATACACTGTTATTTTGTTTTTGTAGAAGCCAAACAGTAACTAAAGTAAACACTAAATGGAACTCTTTAATCCTATAACCCCCCAACCCTATGCTCATTAATATTTGAAGTGCCATCTCCTGTTATAAATATCATCAAAAATAGTAATAAACCACCATGAGTAGGGTGTAGTTAAGTAGTGCCAGCGGGTTTTTTCCATGTGAAGGTTTCCGTTTTAATCACTTTAAACTTGAACATATCTCTTATGAACCGGGACAACAGTAAAAGCATGCTTATTCCGTAATTATACTTATATCCCCCTCGAATAAATACCCCCACCTCATGGGTTGTATACCTTTAAGCCCAAGCGGTTTACAGTAACTTCTTAAGCCTAATTAAAACTTAAAAAATTTTGCTTTATTTTTCGCGTAATGTACATCCATGTAGGCCTCTGGCCCTATGATAACAGAAATAAATGCATACCGCCCCCCCAGAATAATACCCCCACCACGTTGGTTTCGTTACCTTCTTTGCCTTAATCTTCTTCCCCCCCAAAACACTACCAAGCCCCTCTTTTGCTTGCTTACAAAAAAGCGCCCCAAAAGAAGCCCCCGCTTTTCCGTCCCTACCGGACGGGTGCTTAATTAAGATTACTGCTATTCAATTCTATTTTATATACTCCCTTTAATACGCCCCGCACGCTCCTATCACTTTACTGTACAGAAATGACCAAGTGGGTGATTACGGACAGTGTCCACCCTGGTTGCTTTTTGTTTTCACACGAATTTCGGATTTCTGCACCATTTTAAACATCAAACTGTGTTCTATATTTTCCAACAAGGTATCCCGCAGACAATCCTGAGGCCGTATTTTTGCCGATTTTAAAACAGCTATTTGACCATTAAAGAGTCACAAAAGAAACCAAAACCCGCTTGGTCTAAAAACGGCGGGAATTTAAGCACATTTCACGCCGTCAGGCCCAAGGCGCACCATCGCGTAACGCAGTGAATTTTTTTGCTGGTAATGACGCGTGCGCGGCTTAAATGTACTTTTGCGCGAAACGCATCTTGGAAAAACGAAAAATAATATTGAAAATGTAAAACCAAGCCGCTAAGTTAAACCAGTCCAATGTCATTCTTCTAATTTCTGAGTTCGAGACAAAGATATGTTTGATGCAATAGATGCATAAACATGTAGTTTCATCACTTTGCATCCAACTTCAATGATGAAGTTCAAAGATAAGTTATTTGAGAAAGCGACAGCTTGAAATGGGCGTGAAAAGTCACTTTTTTTAACTAAAACAAAAAAGCGGATTTTCTCAAGTTTCAATTTTCGCAAAATTTGGCCAAATTTTCAGACAAGATAACTCCAAAATACCAAGTAAAAAGGAAGTTTTAACTTTCCTAGATAGCAATCGGTCGTCTCTAGGGACGGTGTTTCTCATTTTTTTCATTTTGTTTTTTTTTCGATTTCTAACTACAATATTCCTCCAATATATACTCAAATTTTGGAAAAGAAAGTAAAATTCCACTTTTTTGACATTTTCCTTCCCTCCTTAATTTTTCGAAAAGTAAGCTCTATTTAAAAAAATGAAAAAACCGTCCCTATACAATTTGCTTGTTTCTAAAAATAACATAAGAATATGAAATTTCAAATTGTTTTTTGCTTATGCTGTCTGAAAATTATGGGGCAAAATCGTGGTTTTTTAGTAATTTTTCTCAAAATAACGGAAAGTTTTACATTAATCTGGTGCCATCATCGGGAGGGTTTCAATCGTCACCATTCTTTCCAAGAAATGTATACTTTTAGATACAATAATCAATAGTTTGCAATAAAGGCAACCAATAGATACTCGTAAACTCAAAGTCTCCCACTACCCCTAATGGAGTATATATAGAGAAGCGTCAAACACATTATAGGTCCCTTAATACGCCCACTCCTCCTATACTTTTTCTGTAACAAACATGGTCAAAGTGGGTGTATTAAGGAGTAATATAGAGAGCGTCGAATACACTATTATATAGTCCCTTAATAACGTTACGACGCCGCCCCACCCCGCCCATACTTGTACTGTGTAAAATCGGCAAAGGTTTGGTTGTTTTAAGGGAGTATATAGAGTGTCGGCCATCAATCTATTTAATGCTTTTACGCCTACGAAATGGATGTATGTTACTGAATAAATTAATTTTCAGAATTTTGCTATATTCTGCTACAACAATTATAGTTTTGGAAGACAAATAAAATCAAAATGTCTCCATAGGTACCGGATTTCGTACTGTTTAGCTAGCCGGTAGCAGACGACATTATTTTCACTGTCGCCCTCTATCTCTGTGTAAAAAAGCATTGCTTTCACTGCATAGCATTTTTACATCAGCAATATCGATCAAAACCGAATCCCGTGCACTTTCATTTACAATTGTGAGTTATTAATTTTCAGTAACTTAGGGGTCTTGATGAACGGTCATGTCATAAGGTGGGCGTATTAGAGGATAATTGCCCATTGGGCTCATACTGCAAAACCGCAAGGTCGGATCAACTAAAAAAGTTGTGAATCCGCTTAACATTTCTCAAATAAACACAAAGAATCAGTGATGAATAAAACAAACGTTGCTGGAATCACGAAATGCACCTTTAATGTTAGTTTTTTAGAACCCAATTTTAGCTAATTCTTTGGTCATGGAAAAAGTATAACACCCCTTCTTACAGGGCAGTTTGACCGGCGTCGTCGTTCCCGTGATGGAATGCTGCTGCTAGGTGTTAAATCCCCATTTTGCACATCTTTTCCTCGGGCTACGGTAAGTTCAACCCTTTTGAAATTGATGGCGAGTGGGAGCCACTGCTACCCGAAATTTTGGGATGGCAGACCAGCAAACAAGCTCTGGGCTTTGTTTTTCCCTAAATCCTGCGAGAAATTGAACTTTCTGGATGTCATTGAAACTCGCATCATCGAAGTGACCCATCAATATATAAGTTGTTCTTGCATATCTGCTGTCAAAGTTCCCTATTGCCTTTTGATGAAGCCAATCCATTCTGATGGATGATCATACTTCCTCGATTTTAGATCGTACAGAGCATATAGCCATCGCCCTTTGAATACGCATTCGAACAACACCACCCCCGACCACACAACTCTTCCCCCCTTCGGCACCTCGCCGCCAGGAGTTACGGCGCGCTATTATTTATTTTTAGCGTGTTATAGCAACGGTGTATGTACAGAACTATTTTTGTAGCACGATTTGGTGTATGATCCACATGTGAAATTCCCACCCCCTCTTGAATTCCACATGTGGAAATACGACGATCCGCTTGTATTTCCACAGTGGATTATTCCCACCGAAAAATGTGTATATCCACACCTCAGTTATTTGTTGAAATACACATATCCCGCTTCCCTTTTACATGTGGAGATTCACCCATCCGCTTGTATTTCCGCATGTGGATATTCGCTAAATTCGTGTAGGTCCACATGGGAGATTCACCGAAAAATGTGTAATCTCTCCGCACGTTGGTATATTCACAGATTCCCGCGAAATCTTCACATGTGCATATTCACCGAAAAATGGGTATTTCACATGTGGATATTCGCTAAAATTCGTGTATTTCCACATGTGGATATTCACCGAAAAATGTGTATCTCCGCACGTTGGTATATTCCCGTTCCCCGGTCATATCCACATGTGGATATCAACCGAAATAATGCGTAATCTCTGCATGTGGTATATTCACAGATCCCCCCCGTTTCATACCACATTGGATATCACCGAATAATGCGTATCTCCTCATGTTGGTATATTCAACCTATCCGCGTTCATATCCACATGTGGATATCAACCGAATAATGCGTATCTCCGCACGTTGGTATTTTCACCGATCCCCGTTCAATTGTATGGTCATATATTTATTTATTGGCATGGAAGTCACCACTATTGTTTCCTGGAAAATAAACCAAAATCGCAAGACAACCATGAGAATTTAAAAGTTTTCCGATGTATAGAATCACAAAAAAATCTCAATTCAACCACAGATAATAAAACCAATATACCCATGGAAAAAGTCAGTTTAGAGATTAAGAGATACAAGTAGGCCTATTGTTCAGACGGAATTACTAGAACCGAATGTGCAATCGATATTGAGCCAAGCCTCTAGAATGCCAATCCTAATTTGTATATCAGTAACAATGGCAATGGTGGTGAATAAATTTAGGCACACATCGAAACTGCTCAATTCTGTGTTTTTTGATATCGGTAACCATTATCACTGCCTGGATGTGGAAAATAATGAGTGATATTTAAAGTCACAAATGGTGAACTATATGTCAGAACTTTACTCTCAGATTAGACGTAATAAACACGTAAATTTTTTACATAGGCCTACTAAAGCCTGAGACCATTGGGTTCAGGCCTACTGTTAAGCGTATAACCATGAAGTTCATTAGGCTATAAATTGATATGCCCTTTCACAAATCAGCTCCCTGGGAATTTTGCCGCCTAACTCGAGACGTAAGCACGGATATTGGAAAAAAACTCCGGAAGATTATAAATTAACTAATTTTATTGACGAAAAAGTGTGTTCCCGCCATTAGCATCAGCGGCAAAAGTATAAACAACTCAAAATGATCAGTGGGTTAGTAATTTTACTCAAAAATAATTAATCATATAATCCTCATCCCAAGTTTTTTATCTATACTACTATCAAAATATGTACATTGTAAGTCTTTAATTGTCACAATACCCTTATTTCATTTAGAAGTGATAAAAACCGAAAACCCCAAAAAACAACAATTATCCATATCAAAAAATTGGTAAAAATACTAATTTTACACTTGCTGCTGTACTTGATTGTTGATGTCAATTTTTGATAATTTTAAGAAAACTATAGACGCAATCAGTTAAGTTATAATTACAAAGTTTACCACAAAACAATTTGTAAAACCAAAAGAACATAAACACGCAGTAATTTAGTACTTTTTTCACTCTTCAAATTTTTGATACCTACCCTCAAAAACCTCTTATTTGTTTTCATTTAAGTAGCATAAAGTCTTATTTGGAAGAAAAACAATGATGTGAACAAATGTTCTAGCGTAGTATTGTGGTTTACGTTTTTAGTTTCATAAGTAGGGGTCCCGGGTTTGATAAGGACTACATGGTATGTAATTTACTAGATTAATTAACGGCTAAGTATTAAAATGATGATGCAATGTAAAACAAGGCACATATTACCTATTACCACCACGGTCAAAACCTATATCTTGTTTTTCGTTTTTCCTCTTTTCTTTTCGCCTATAATTGGACTAACTTGATACTTTATTGGAGTACTCGCTAATAAGCCACAGTAACATGGTAAGTATGGTGTATTTTGATTACATGTAGAAAATTTAAGAATTGTACTGATACATTTTTTAGCTATACTCATTTTTACATGTACATGATTAGTGATAAATTATAAAATTAAATGCAACCGGGTTACAATGTATAAATGTATTGAGTAGATCACAGGGAATGTTCTTTTCAGTGTAGTTTTGCAAACACAATTATATGAAATACGTGCTTTGACTATAATAATAGTAAGTAGCTTTATCAACATCTTTAATACGGACGAAATTTCCTTTTAAACATAGAAACTTTTTAAATACGACCTTAAATTTCCCTTAATCCCTCCCCGAACGTCAAAATGTTATTATCAAGCGCTTTATGGCTTTTATGTTTTTTTTACATACAAACTGATTTTTGGACAACGGTTCTCATATACAACACAGAAAATCAATGAATTTGCACAACTTTTGATTTCTAAGAATGTTATGGTAAGATTCAAGTTAACTATTTATCACTCTTACTTTTATATATATCATTCTGTGACTGATATTTACATTAAATCAAAATATATCCTTTAACCAAATTCACCAATAAATGAAAAGAGATATTTTTCCCCTTTTCTCGTTCAAACAACGGATATGCTTAGAGGAATTTTTTTTTCTTCTGAGGATCAAATTTGCACTTTAAATTAAAAAAAAACGCGTGTTTTTTTGTTTTTATAATGATTTTTCAATTTGGAAAAAGGAACAAAATAACACGCGCGTCATTTTCAACAAATATAATAATCTATGTGGAAGAAAAAAGTTGAATGTTTTCTAATTTGCCATACATCTTAATATTCATATTTGTGGTAGTGGCATTGTTTTTCTTAACTCTTCCTCATTATTTGTACAGGTAAATAACTTTAAAACATGGACCTGATCCAAGCACAGATCGACGGATTCAAAATAAATTAGAATTAAAGCATCTAAAAGGTTACGTCTGTTTTCAAAATTTGTAAAGGTAACAGCGCTTTGAATCCATTGGAAAGGCGCTATCGAAATATCGTATTATTATTAATTTCATATTAATTATTTATTATTTAGTAAATTAATATGTAACTATTACTTGTTTTACTTAATTAATATTTTTACTGACACTACCCATTTGGTGGACAAGGGTGTTCCTTAGGGAACCGCCCTACTAATTATCTAAATAACGGGCGATTGACTGATTTTTTTTCATGAAATATGCGTATCGGAAAGTTAGACAAATACAAAAAATTAAGTCGAAAAGTATCTTTATTCAATAAACTGGCAAATGTATTTAGCGGTCCCAGGACCCCCTGACCCTTCTGTTGTTACGAGTCGAATTATGGTTCTAAAAGAGCTTACGGGAATATATTTTGGTGCTTTATAAGGAAAATAGCTTGGAGAAGGACTCTGGGTGTAGGAAAAGAATTTATCGCAACTTTTTTTTTAAGAAATGTTATATTATTTTAATTAAAGAAATAGTAAATATCTGTAGATCTGTACTTCATTTTTTAAATATCTTACGACAACGTATTTCAATAAAAACAAAAAATACTTTCAGTCGGGTATTTTTATTTAACTCACTTCTGTAACACATCCTGCTGATAATTCCACTTATCTCACATATAAAATGTCTTTTCACTTTGAAAAGCTGTAAAATCTGAACCGAAACAAAAAGTAATTAAAGTGAACATCGCAGAATTTTAAATATTGATAAATCACATATGAACTACATAAATTCTATTCACCAGACTCGCACCCTTAATAAAAAATGGATGTTTCGGTATTAAAAGACGCAATAAGAGAGTCACATCCAGGTTCCCAAAAAGAAATCGAAAGCACTGATTTTCGCACTGATCAATGCAATAGCTCTCTCTCACCAATTCCCGTCTAAAGAATTAACCTGAGAAATATTGCTTTGTTACAATATTCTTTGAAACATCTAATTTCGTATTGGAACAAATACTAAATCGGGGGGCGGCCTTCAGAAACTAGTGTTATTGGTCCAACACCCAATCGATACGAATAGTTCAATATACAATACTACACTCCACATAAGTCTGTGCCTTGAACGTAATTTTCAATTGTGATATTATTGCCCCCTTTATTGTCATATATAGTGAACCGATTTGACAAAGCCGATTTTTTTTTAAAAAGCGATAGGATTGACGACTACCATGGGAACTTTTCTAAAGTCGAAAGTCATCATGGTAGAATGCAAAAATGGCAAATTTCCATGGGAAAAGTATTCAAGACATTGCAACGTGACCATGACCTGTCAATTGTTCACAGTCAAAGTCGTAATACACGATTTATAAACTCTAAGGAAGACAATCCAGTGGCCTTAATTTTTGTTAAGTTGTACCGTGTAATCATATACTATACCCGACATAGTTAGTTGCGAAAAGTGTCGTAGAATTCTGAAAGGAATTCCGCATAATAGGCGCATTCGTTCAATTCCGTAATTAGGTGTAGACTCTGTTTCCGAGTGATCCGTTGTAATTGGTTTTTTCCTTTCTCGCAATGTAATACTTGTTAATTCCTCAATGGAATAAAATCTGACTTGTTAGAGCCTAATAAGCGACGAAAATGAAGAGGCGAGATTGAAGTGTTTGGACTGCTGACATCTATTAGCGTGAGAAATTATTGTTTTTAATAACTCTCTGTAATCCGTAAAAGGAATTCCGCACTTACAATGTTGCACTTCATTCTTAATTTTGTGTTAAGGTAAACGTCTCTAATCATGCAGGTTAAGCGCGAATATAGCAAGGAATATAATGCAATAGACTTCAATAATTAAAACAAATACATTACTCAAATTTTATTTTCCTTTCATCCCGAGTTTTTTTACAAATATTTTCTTTTCTTTATCTTAAAGATAAAGTCAATATTAAAGTCCAAATATTCCGATTCTTGGAACAGCCAAATCCAACATTTTGCATTTTTTGACTTCACAGTTTGGATTCTACAATGTACGAAAAATTGATAAGAAGACGATTGACATCGCGTGGAATCAATAGATGAATGACTTTCGCGTGGCATCAATAGATGATTGACGAGCGCGTGGAGTCAATAAAATGGACTACATGAACAAGATTCATTTTTATATTTAGCATAACCTCATGAAACCTAACCGGAAAAGTATATATAACAGTAATTCCATGATATACTTCAAAGAAGAACAATTGAAAACCAAATTTTAATCTTTTAACTAAAATAAATCCCTTCCCAAACAAGGAGTTTCAAATCTTTTGTGTATTGTTTTTTTAAAGTCAACTAAGATCGCCAGGCTACATTTAGAGGATTCTGACATTCCGTATTGGCATGTAGTAAACCTATATACAAAAACCATCGAAAACAAACTACTGCTTACAATTCCGTATGCGTTTAAAAACTAAACTGCGCTTTCATGTTTAAGGGTACGGACTAAGAAACACATCATTTTGCTAGTCTGGGTGGCCTCTCCCGTTATTCTTTTGAAATAAAATTGACGGGAGTCGTGAATTACCAACAATCTGATATCTAGCATGTTTTGGTGAATATCCACATGTGGAAATTCACGGGAATCGGTGAATAACCAAGTTTTGGAAATACACATTTTTCGTTGGTATCCTGCATGAGGAAATTCACTGACGACGGCGAATATACAACTCGGAGATACACATTTTCGGTGAATATCCACATGTGGAAATACGGGGATCGGTGGAATGATCCAAGTTTTTGTTGGAGATCCACATTTTCGGTGGATATCCGCATGAGGAAGATTCACGTGAAGACGCGCATATACAAGCATGCGGATGTACAAACACTTTTTTCGGTGAATATCCAATGTGGAAATTCACGGGGATCGGGGAATAAAACCTCATACAAAACTGACTTATTGTAGCTTTTGGTCGAGATATGAGAATATTTAGAATGCAGGACTATTTTAAGTTTTTCAACTTATATTTTTTTTTTTACATTTTTTGTCCACCATTCCATCGCTTATTCTGAAAGAGGCCCATGTAGCCCTATATGAGCTAGATCGTTGGAAAAATATTTGAATGACAGTAAATCGTGAACACGTGATCAACGATAGTTTGATTGACATTGTCATGGTCCGCCAGTGTATAAAGAATCACGAAATCCGTTGTCTGGCATGACAGAGTCGTACATCTTGTTGTTAGTTGGGGTTTCTTGTGATCAATCATGTCAATTAGGAGAGAGACTCTAGTGTCGGTTTTAAGAAGGACCTAATTGAGCCTGTCAGTGTAATAATTGCGTTAATTAATGAAGTTCGATTTGATTTGCTGTTAATCACACGAATGTTCGCATTAGATATTTAACATGCATGGCTTGATGGACAACATGAGCTGAAACTTTTGAGAAAACAATCCAATATGCCGGAGATACACATTTTCGGTGAATATCCACATGTAGAAATGAACGGGGTCGGTGATAAACCAACAATGCGGAGATACACATTTTGTCGTGAATATCCACATGTGGATATTCTTCGAGGATCGGTAAATTACCACGTGCGAGATGCACATTATTGTTCGGTGAATTTTTCCACATTGAAGCCAAAATCAGTATTTTTTTCTATAATTCAAAATGCCCATTTTGTATCTAACTAGCTAGGTTACGCATTACCATCACCCTTTTACCGTCTGTGCAAAACAGACACTTAAGGATTTTAAAATCAGTCTTGAGAATTTCATTTTACGGCGGTTTTCAGCACCATATAAAGTCGGGTCCGACTTTTATTAGTAAACAGCATAATTCATAATTTCTTATCTTGACACATACGGTATGTTACGCTTATCAACTTACAGGGGTCTTTTTGTACATAATTTTCCAAACAACCGTGTAAAAATGGACTTTGATGAAAAATAGGCGCGCGGATTTGTTTACATTTTGGAAAAAATCGCTGATAATGGCTTAAGTATGAGATATGACGAATATTGAAGAATTCAAGACTATTGTTATTTTCAACTGTTTATATTTTTTTCCCACACCATTTCGCATCATTCTGAAGAGCGCAATGAGTAGCTTAATAGATAGTGGAAAAATATTTGAATGAATGTACATCGTGAAAACTGAGCACGATACGTTTGATTGACATGTCATGGTCGCCATTGTATGAAAGAATCGCGAATCCTGTTGTCTGGCAATGACGAGTCAGTACAAATCTTTGGTTATGGGACTGTAGTTGGGTTCTTGTGATCAAGCATTGCAATTAAGGAGAGATGCTAGTGTTGGTTTTACCTATATTGGTCCTGTCATTTAATTGCGTTTATTACATGAATTTCGATTTGATTGGCTGTTAATCATTAATGTTTTCCATTACGATAATTTTAACAGTGCTGGCTTGATTGATAACAATCCAATATGCGAGATACACATTTTGCGTGAATATCCACAATGTGGAAATGACGGGGATTGGTGAATATACCAACGTGCGGAGATACACATTTTTCGGTGAATACCACATGTGGAAATTCGCGGGATCTTGTCAATATACCAACGTGCGGAACTACACTTTTTCCGGTGAATATCCCCATGGTTGGACATCACGGAGATCTGTGAATATACCAACGGGCGGAGATACACAACATTTTTCGTTGAATATCCACATGTTGAAATTCACGGAGATCTGTGGATATACCACGGTGCGGAAGATACAACATTTTTTCGTGTGAATATCCACATGTGGAAATACACATTTTTCGGGTGAATATCCACATGCGGAAATACAAGCGGACCGGTGAATTTTACGCAACACTGGCCGTAGATCACAATTTTTTTTCGTCGGTGAATATCCACAATGTGGAAATAAAGCGGACCGGTGTATTCCACAATGTGGAAATCAAGAGGATTTTTTGTGAACTCCACTGTGGAAATACACCACATCGTGCTCATTTTTATACTGCAAGAAAATATAGGAAAGAAACCCAAATGCGTAATTGGCGTTTCTACTCCATTTTTCACTATGGGAGTGTTTCCGTAGCCCGTCTAACGGCTACCTAACCCCTGGTTTCCCAGTAGCCGATACGAGCTTATCAATAACCAAAACGGCTTTGTGGTTAGGGGGCCGTAGACGGCTACGGAGCGTGTCCACAGTGGATCGGTTATTAGCCGGACACAGTCATGGGTGACGAACGATCCATGCCAAACTTCAATGTACGACCCGTGATGCAAACAAGTGATTTCACATCTCTAAAAAAATCGAAATACTGATTTTTGCCCTGATGAAAGCTTTCCAAACAATATCCGCATCTAGAAGGATGAAGCTGAGAATGTTTCTTTGGTGCAAACATTGTGCAATTTCTAATTTCGTCTAGGCAAATACGAAATGTTTCAAAGAACCGCCTATGTTTTATAAACATTGAAATATAAGCAAATTTATAGGAAAAAGTATCGCACGGAGTTTTTTTGGACTCCCCCGATCCCGGCCTATCCATTGGGCACACCAAATAATTGCACAATAGCTTCTTTATTAGGAAAATCTGTGAGCAGTGCAACTCCCCTCCATTGAACACATGTTTTAGTAAAAATGACTTTTGGCGGAGAGGCTAAATTTTAAAAAATGTAAGGCCTATACCATTTTTAATAGAAATGTCTGTTAAAAATATCATTTAGAAATATGAGTCATGAATTTGTTGTACTCTAGTAAAACATTTCTTCCAAACGAGAAACCGTATGTAGTTATTCCTGACTCTTTTCTCTTTCTTTGTCTGGGGCAAGGGCATTATTCTAGTTCAATGCATAGTCTCATAAATATTTTTTAATTTGCTTTTTATCCCTCTCTCTATATTTACCTTTTGAGATATAATTTTTTTAAGTGGAAAAAATTAATATCGCAGCTTGAAGAAACAGTAAAATACATAAGAATAGATAAAGATTTCCGTTTGAGAAGTTACATTTTCGATTATAAACTTTTTAACGGAAGCTAAACGATTGTTCACTCAACCAAAAGCACGAAAAGGTAATTCTTCTTCCTCAGTTTTCCATATTGAGTTTATTTTTTTAGCCCTCTGAGGGTAATTCCACCTTAATGTTATAATTGTCTATGAGAGCAAACGATATTAATAAAACCAGAGACGAATAGGAACTAATATATATTTGTCTCAGATAAAAAAACAGTAAGATTAAGTCATAAAGAAGGGAAACAAAATATAATAAATTAAAGTGACAAAAAATAATGAATTAAAACAATATATAAATACAGAATACAAAAGTATCATAAATAAAAAAATGCGGTCTTCCGACCGAACCAGACCCTGTTTCTTTCTTTCTCTGCAGACGAGAAAAGAGTACCGACCTTAAGTTTCACAAGTCCAGAAATTTGTTTTTCTTTTCAGGATTTTCACAATGTAAATTAACTCCAATAGCGTCTTCAACAGTTTCACGTTAATTTTTTTTGAACACAATAAAAGGAAGTTTTTAAAACATCCTTATAAAAATACAAACATTTTTTTTAAAAACGGTTCTTGCAAAGACCCCGAGGACAGATCTACTATATAGCGTAACTGAGTGTTGACGGTAACAAAGTACATGAATGGAATTCTTTATGAGGGCCCTAATGTTTTTAACTATTCCCGATCATTTTTTAGGCCTATGAAATAAATCTGGAATATGGTCCCCCTCCCCATAAAATTTCCCACAAACGCCCGCAACCTCACAAAACCCACTTGGTACCACGATGCAGCTTTGAAAAGAATTCTTTGTGGCTCTACAAATTGAAATGAAAGAAGACGCCAAAAAATTACAGAAAAACGGATTTGTTTACGGCTAAAAATGCTTTTAAAATGAAGGGACTAACTGGGATATTATCGTTTTCACGTGACGAAACATATCTACACAAACAAATAACTTGTTTAAATCCACGCTCTATATTCTGTAGTGTCTTTTGTTCAGAGCAAAAGACTTATATTTCTTCTTTGAAATTTGCCCAATTTGCAGTTTTTACACGCAGGAATAATCCGACATTTACCGAGATGTTTCCCAATTCAAAACTGCTTTCAAAACAAGATGTAGTATTCATTAACAATATTTTCAGATAAAATCACTAAAATAACTTCTGATGATCGGTTACCATGCACGTAAGCAATCCTGCCCATCATTCACCTCTAGATTGACAATTTGACCCTGATTGATATGCAAATTAGAAGGCATAGCAGTAAGAAACAAACCGTACAATCATGTTTGAGCGATACCAGATGTACTCAAGCAATACTTGTTATTCACAAACAGGTGCAGAAGTCAAAGTCTTGAAATGAAAGAGTACGTAAAATTGTTTTCAAAAACATTTCGTTTGAATCTGTTTTCTGTTGTGTCTTAATAACAATGCACCTTGTTTTTCGTAAAGAGGAAAAAAACTTCATATTTTGAAGTCGAATTGCTCAAGACCAAAACAACCTCGTTTCCCGGCTTGCGTCCCTCTTGAAACATTGGTTATAGTAGTACGGATGTCCTTAAAGATGGTGCGTACGGCTACTGAAACGCTCCCGGGCTATTTTACCGTATACTGCTACCGAACCCTGGGGTTAGTAGCCGTATCGCTAACCAAAACACTTCGTTTCACTATTCCCAAACATACAAACACTGATGACAACGTCACGATTGGCCTCGATCTACTCTCCGTATTATCGTGTCAACATTGGTTTTTTTTAAACTGATTCATACGAAAAAAGTCCGAAATATGCGCTAACATGAAATATTGTTTGTAAACATTTAGGATCTTATAATAAAACGCTTCATTCTTCCCATCTCGACCGTCGTTGTGGAGCGCACCACTACTCCCATAGGAACACACGCATTTTTGAAACGGGTCCCAGTTTAGACAATTTCAACTCCTGCAATATTGAGGCATCGTGTTTGGTACATGTATCAAAATAAAGCTCTTTTTTCTGAAGCTTTTTAGAAAAACTGCTTGCATAGGCTTATGGTGTTGACCATCTCCTTTTAAGTTATTTTCAATAAAAAAAAGCAATAGTAAAAAATTTACCACCCAGCATATATTAAGACTCATTATAATACTTACTCATAATCATATATCTAGGAATGACCACCTGTGCAATCCGCGGTCGTATTATCTCATTGTTATACAATGGTGAATCAATTTCTATCGGCCATGTGGATATCATGCGATTGGTAGCTACTGATTATGAAGGAAATGACAATCTGTCTTAATGCCTGCCACTTTTAGCGACTTGAGCATGCGTTGATATTAAAACGTGTATGAATTAGTGGTGCGCCCCTTAATCTCTGTGATTTGCCAAAATCTTCCAACTACCCCCCTCCCCCCCCCCCCCCCCTCCTGCCACTCACGAGGCGGGAATGGCGGCTTGCGCAGATCGGATTACCGGGAACTTGCATTTTTTACACCCCTGGTGCCAAAGATGTTTTTTTAAATCTTAGACCTTCAGAAATTGTTCGTTGCATGATAATACATTCTTTACAGAGAAACTGTCCTTTAAGATTTTTTCCTAAACCACAACAAATATGAGTAAACTTCATTTTGAATCAGACCGGTATGAAAACTAACTGCATAGGTTTTTGTTCTTTGATTAAATCATTGTCCTGTGTACTATTACATTTGAAATCCAAAACCCATGGTACTCAACAAAAATACTATGCCGCCAATATTTAGTTTAGCCTTCTATGTATGAAGGACCACTCTTTACATGCCAAATTAGGTATAACAAGATAGGTCTTAAAAAGACAACATCGCTTAGCGAGGATGTTATACTTAATATGTTAGTGTAAATACTGGAGATCAAGGGAAACCCCTCTCTTTAGAGAGATTATATAACCCCAGTTACAGTGTATATAGTTCGGCACAACCATAATCATGAATCAACATTTATTTTGAATACCCCCAAAGGACCCTATTTTTTGTAGTCCCTGTCACCGAATTGCCCTGGGTTTGGAAAACGGCACTTACCATATTCCATTTCATAGGTGCGAGCCACTGCCAGCATTCACAATGTACTTTGGCAAGTTGCCACAAGCATCATTGCCCTCATCATTCACAAAAATTATTCATGAAATCCTAGTAGTTATTCAAGTTTGTTTAATTACAACTTCCTTGATATATGACGTCAGCAATGTGGAATTTGTTGTGGGGTTCGTGGTAGTTTATCAATCAAAATACTATGACACTGGATTTACAAACTTCAAACTTACAGCAAAGCATTCCAATGCTTTGCTTACAGGAAACAGGTTAAATCAATGCTTGTGTTATCTGGCCATTGTACACATAAGTACTCTCACGACCTGGTCCAGAAACAATCCATTTAAGTGGTAATGAACTGAGAAGTTATCCACCGGGATGGGTGGGCTGCATCCAATCACACGTTTTTGTTTCTAACTGCTGGAAAATGTAAATGAATTTCCTAGTAGGCATATACAATGACCTTAATTCTTAAAATAATGGGGAACCAGAGGAACTTTGCACTGCTACATGAGACAACCAACCAACTGTGCAAGACTGCCAGTGTGATATTGCCAACATTTGCTTGCCGCACATATGCTAGGGTAACTGCAATGTTGTGGCTTTATTCTTACCGATTTTATACCATCTTTGATGGAAAACAATTTAGTTGGAAACAAGCCAATTTTCTCATCTGGAGCCAAACTTTACCAAAGTGCTAAGTAAGATGGTTGACCATTTGATGACAAATGGTTGATATTTTGATGACAAAAGTGGGTGATGTTTTGCAAACGGTTTAGTGAAAATTCAATTAACTCAGTAGCAACAACAGATTGTGAACTGGTACAGCATCATCAGGCCCGTACGGGGTGGGGGGGGGGGGGTGCAAACCCCACACCCACTGCACCCCACCCAATCGACTCCCCAAACAAAGGGGAAAAGGTCCACTTTTTGCACCAATTTAGAAATTTTTTGACAAGGGGGGAAAAGCCACTTTTGGTGATACAATGTTCAAGAAAACGCCAAAAAAGGGACATTTTAGGGGGGTTTAGGTCCAATTTTTAAAAAAAGGTCCACTTTTTCGAAAAAGATCGGACCGCACCCCCCCCCCCAAAAAAAAAATAATAATAAATCCTGCGTGCGGCCCGGAGCATCATTCACATTTCTTGAGTACTAGTACTCAATACTATTATTTTAAATGCCCACTCTAACAAAGTCCCATTGTTTCGATTATTAGTTGGCTTCAGGTGATCCTTGCCTTAGGCACTCAGGTCAGGTCTCATGACATTGCTGTGAAAGTCCAAGGTCCAACTTGGCCTCCCACATAAGATCATTTCTCCCATTCTAGTAGGCTTATGGAATGCCTTCTGATCATATAGCCTCCAACCAGGAGTTTCAAAAGGGAGGTTAATCGCTATCTTGGCGCCAATCCGTCAGCCGTTACTAATAAGATATAACTGCTGTGTTAAGGCACTAACAGGATTCCTAAATCATAAAATCGAAAAAATCATCAAAAATCAGATAGATTTCCATGTCTGTTGTAAAAACAAGTCGGGTCCGGGTACGGGTCCTAAAATACTCTGCAAATGATAAGACCAGAAGCAAACCTAATAAGCACAAAATCGGCGCTATTTTTATAGTCATTACGTCCGAACGGACACTTACTACGACACGAATGAATAGAGCGTCATCCTTTGAAGACCGCAGTTTTCGGTCCTTTTTTAAAATTCTTCACTTGGAAAAAGTCACTTCGAGATTATACTGATACCTTCAATTTTATGCATTTCCTGCAAATTTCAAATATTTGCCTCTTCTGGGTCTAATCACTGATAGGTCTTTAAGGCCTTAGAAGCCGTGACATTAAACAAAATGGCACAATAGTTGTAAAAAGTATAGTAGTAGTATTACCTTTATAATAAATAATAACCAACTTTTAGAAGTGTAAGCGCTTTCCTTGACACTTAAATATCAACCAAATAGTCGTCAGACCTGTATGCAGGATATTGGTCTTCGAAAAAGGGGATGTAGTGGAAGAATCTGCACTTTCATTAAAGTGGACCTAGCCCACATAAATGGTCCTTTGGGACTTTTAAGCTCTCTCACCAAAAGTGTTGGTACATTTGGTCAACTTGTTTTTTTTAAAATTGGACAATTGGAGTTAAAAAATCAGAAAAAAAAATTGCGGACATTTTCTACCTCCCTACATACAGGGCCTGATACAGTTATATTAAGTAATAACACATACACAAATAGCAGTGGCGGTGCCAGACGTCTTTTTCTGGGGGTGGGTAAAGTGGAAATTGGGGGGGGGGGAGAGGAGAAGAATATGAGATGAGATATCACAAAATTTGATGATTTAACTAAGTTTGACCCAAATCACTGATTTGCCAAAAATTTGGTTGATTTTGGCCCCAAATCGCATAATTTTGCCAAAAAATCTGTCTTATTTTTCTTTCGGCCGGCCGGGGGGGGGGGGGGGGGGGGAGGCTAGGGCGCACCCACTGACAATAGCAAGGCCACAAAAATTGTTGTTACATCATAACCAATATATATTAATGCGGCATTGTCAACTTGAATATGGCCATGTAAAATAAAAAATAGGGCCTACCACTTACCTTTGACAAAAACTTATTTCATAAACTATATAAAGTGCACAGGACATGTACAAAATAATCCAACTTTGGTTACAGAAGTCAATTTATAATCCTTTTTTTCTTTGGCTTTGAAAATATGTGCTTTTCATACCTAATGTAAAGTTACTTGTAAATGTATTACAAATTTGTTAAAACTTGTTACTTACGCCTGATGAACAGATAATAAGTGTGCAGATGGTGCGGGGTTTCAAGTTAAAACTCCGTGACGGGGGGAAGCTGTGAAAATAGTGGGGGCAGTTCAAAACACGTGGCCGTTACACCGGGGGACAGTGCCCCCTTGGCTAGAAAAAGCGGGACGACATGGACAAAATATGCATTTCATCCATCTTTGTTCGAGGAATTCGACCAAATTTTAGCTAAGTGTTGGGCAAAAATATAAAGTAAAGTAAAATTTGGCGATTGCTAAGCGCGCATTTCATCAAGTTCAGACCGCATTGGAGCAAAGCACCGGGACGATTTATGAATTTTGCCCTCTGGGAGACGGACGACTTGGAAATTGCCTCATCTGTCAAACATTCGGGTAAAGGTATTATCTGGTCAGAATTTAGGGACAGGGGATTTTAGGAGGAGACCTGTCCCCCTCCTCTGTTATGCTTATAAGCATGAATTAATGCATGGTTTTGTAAGTACACGGTATACACGATCCTAAAGTCGGCCGTCACTGGTTCGGATTTTTTTTTGTTTTTTATCTGGTGGTTGCGGGCTATACGTTAAGGTTGACTCCTTAAGTCGGTGATTTTTAGGCACTGCGGCTTATACGCCGAGGGCTTATATTCTGGAAATTACGGTACATGCACATCATACAGGTGTTAGTTGTGTTCCAAACACACCTGGATCCACCTTGGATCATCCCCAATGAAGTGAAAATTCCTGCGCAATTGCAACACATTTCTTCTATTACATTAACGCATTTTAGGTCTAACTAACACATTTGTAGCACGCTTCAGGGATCTTGCAGCCAACCGTTTCATTCATAAATGTTAATCAACCACTTCCCAATGTCAAAGAAATTTACGCCACTGGTGGATAAGCCCTACACACAAACTATAAGTTCCCAAATTTGCTTGGCCAGTTATTTCAGTACAGTAGATGGTTAGATTGCGAAATTGTTTTCAAGTAAAAGTCACCGGTATAAAGGTTGGTGACCGATCGACAACCTGACCCCACTACTCCATCAAAATGGAGATTTTAATATCAGAAGAAAGTTAAAAAAAAAACCCCAGTAAAATTTTAGGCCCAGAAAAATGCTTCCTTTGATTTTATGAACAAAAATGTCTCCCAAATATGGTCAACCACTTATACACCGTCCTGTACGTGGGCCCAATAGTATCATTATCATGTTTTGGGGAGTCCAAGTGGGTGAAAAGATCGGATCCAAAAACATGACAATGATAAAATTGGATGATTTAGCCCAATATTAATTGGTCTCGCTATGAGTTAAAAGATCTTGGGCTGACTGGCATCTCGTCCAATAGTTTTGAAAACTTCATAGCCGACAATTAATTTGGCTTATCGATCCAATTTTATATCTATTTTTGGCTGTAATGTCCCAAATGGCGGGACCGATTTATTAAACTCATATCATGTTTTGAGGATCCAAGGTTGTGAAAAAATATTGGATCCAAACTTGATGATGATAAAATGGATGACTACGGGGGATTTACGCCCAATATTAATGGTCTCGCTATGAGTTTTAAAATTATTGGGACCTTGACTGCCCATCTCGCCCAATATTTTTGCAACTTCATAGCTAGACCAATTAAGTTCGGCTTAATCGATCAATTTTATATAAAAATTTGTAACCAGATGTTTTTGGTGATATGTTTCCATGTGAGGAGAAACAATCAATGAAAATCGTCTAAAACATGACGGGTTGCCCACCCTTTAATTAAAGTCAACTAGGTTTGTAAGCTGAAAATTAATGTATTTTACAGTACTGTAACAAAGAAAACAAAAGATTTGACCAATAGAAATGTAAGCACGCATGGTTTTAGAAAACCTCTATGCTCTCTGTTCAACCCCCAGGCCATACACTGCCAGCATCATAGTCACCGCCATACCTGGGATTGTGGGTTGTTTCGAACGGAAATATTTTTTACCGAAATTCCTATCCCACAATGCCACCAGCGATTGTAAGAGTAGATGAATCACTCCATGTACGCTCGCGTTTTAGTGCGCCTCCTTTAAAAACTACGCGCACATTTTGTGGTGCATGCAAAAATTCAAGGCAATCAAAGAGTACTCGATACTGGTAAAATTTATTTAACAAACGGTTGGTTTCGCACGTAAAAATAACCGTATGACACAAAAACACCATTGAAGATATATGTCACTATTTTATTTATATAGGAGTGCGCTGTTGTTGGTAAAATTTCGGTTAAAATTATAACTCCAGTCAGAAAAACCCAAAACCACGTATTGAACATTCCAGGAAGGTGCACATTCTAGAAACATTCTCTGATCATTTGGTTGATCCACAGTTTCACACACCATTGTTATTGTTGTACAAGCACTATCGACAGCGACTCATGGAACTAGAAATTTAGATTGTATACGACTGCCTTTAAGGCCCCTGACTCAGAGATTGTCCGATGGAGGGCGCCCTCATTTTCAAACAAATTGTGTTTTTGCATGCTACATTAAATGCTTGTCCATACCACTACTCACTGTGTGAAAATAGCTAAGCTCAAATCGAAGTCTTCAGATAGAAAATCACATCTTTGTTTAAAAAATTCGGGATCCGGATTTTTCGTTATAACGATCATATGCAATGTTACTATAGGCCTAAATGTTACTGCATCAAAAAGAAATTCGATTCATCTCAAACTTTGGAATTGCGCATTCTAGGTGACTATATTTATGTATAGTTGACTATTATTATTAATACTCTTTAAAAAATTATATTCAGAAATCTCTGAGTCAGAACTTAAATGGCAGAAACTTTTAACATAATGGCTTGATAAGGACCTATATTTTTGGGCGAAACAGATTTTTGTTAGTAGATTTTCCAACTGAAATATTTGATGTTTTGACTTAGGCAGTGCTTCTATTTTGGCTAATGCCTTTCATTAAATGATTTTTTGCATGAGAGTACAGTTGAATTATTCACTTTAGTACTTATTAAATCTGTTTTGCAAAATAATCAGGTCTCTATATGGAGGTGAATTTTGCGAAACAGATTTTCTTCTTTTCTTCTGTAACAGTTTTGAATTTAAATAAACGTGGCAGGATATTCTTATGAAATAACTTTCACTAATTTATTCTGAGTCCCACATGACATTTAGTTGCAATCACATTGCATCTCCCAGTCCTCAACCGTTTTTCCCCATTTTCCTCCCTTCCCCCTCTTCCCCCCTTAAAAATCTGTTATCGTTTCGTTTCGCAAAATCTCATAAGCAAGAATTACGTATTTGGGGGATAATGAATGGCCCCACAATGCTTGTTGAAAGGTGGCAGGGTGGTTTTAATTACATTTTATTTAATGTGCAAATGAGATCATTACTATTCCTAACTTGTCCATAAATTATACAGTACATGGCCTCATCATGGTCTACTATCACCCTGCAATTTGGGAACTTCACACCGACATTCAGTTTAGCCGGGGTCTCAATCACCGGGGTGCAAAAAATTGTTCTTCTTTCCTCAGGAGCAAATGCAATTTCACATAGATAATACAAGACTTTCAACATTTCCTCCCTCTAGTGGCGCTCCCAGCTCCCCGCATTGTTTGCACCCATGCTCCAATCAATAGGAGGCGTGGCCCTCGGGCCAAATTCAGGCCCGCCAACATTGATGTTTGGCCCCCGACTTGCTCATACTAAAATATAAAGAGAAACATAAGAATTTTCAGGTGTATTTGGCCCTCAAGTAGGCACTTTTTCAAACATGTTTGGCATTTTCTGGCCCTCCAGCTAAGATAATATATTGGAGAACCCCTGGTTGGGCCAAAGGTAGAAGATAATTTTCTTCCACTTCCAAAGAGGCATCCACCTGTATGATCATTGTTTGTGGGGCCCAAAAACAACTAAACTCTTAAATATTTCTTCCACATCACCATTTGCTTTGATTTAATACCATAATCCTTTCCAGTTTTTAAAAGTGCTTACCATTAAATTTTGGATGAAAATTGCTACATCAGCATTCCAGATTAGGTCAATGAAAGCAGATACCTTATTTCCTTACATTTTTGTAGGTTCAAGTAGTAGTAGTAAAACCAAAGTTTTAAATCCGGTTTTGTCCGAGATCTTCTTTTTAGTTCTACCAGGGTAACCAGCTACCCTCCTCATCAGATTTCTGTAGAAACCCGATGGGGATGACGGTTTATCTGCCGACAACCTGACCCTGGGACAGGTGGTACTGGTTACCAGGATACCAGTAGCAGGCCCTCAACCTGACCTTTCTTACTCATCTTCTTTAAGGCTACGGTACATATCATGAAATAACAGGTTTTAATGACTATACCATTGCTACTACACAACATGCCTCGATGTACAGATATTGTGGTTTTAGTAGTTAAAGGTGCGTGTTACGATCGTTTTTGGGACCCCCCTGATTTACCCGGATGTAGTATGGATTTTGATATCAGATGAAAGGCCGTATTTTTCTCATTGTCGTCCTGAAAATTGGACCCTCGAATCCATTTCATTCCCAAGATATAAACAAAAAACGGGCTTTGCAATATGCATTATTGCTTCTACCGTCAAAACCGCAAGTTTGTTTCCCACGGTACTTGATGGGGCGCATGTGTAAGTGCAAGTGCCAGGCTCTCATATCAAACAGTGAACAATAGACATAAATCAGAACAAGCACCTTTAATACACAACTTGCCTATGTGCAGTGCACTGGGACAAAAGATGGAGATTACACAGAAAATGAACAAGGATGCCATGTAATCCCTGCAGTATAAAAATTGGATCAAAACACCATAGTTGTTTTGAAGTATGGTACTTGTTTTAAGGATACACCCCATGTTGGTTTCAATGCCTAAAATGCATGTTTCAGGGAAAGGAATGCACTACTAAATCATTGCAATTTTGTTTTGTAAAACTAAACAATAATGAAATATTTTTAAAATGAAAAAAAATTAGCTGGCACAAAAAACAAAGGTTGACAAACAAAGAGAAGACTTTCATTAGCCTTAGACTATAGTGTGTATTAAATTTACTACAGGGTTTGGAGTTGACAACTGGTGTGTTACAATAACATTAGATATTTTTATCTTTCAAAAACAAAACAAACAAAAAAATGTGGAAAACATTAAAGTATGAGAATAAATAAGATTCCATTTGTGTGTTTGCAAGAGTTGTCTAACTGTACACAAAAATTCAGTTTGGATGAAAAAAAATGTACACCGATTTCACAAGTTTAATACAAAAAGTATATCTGATGAAGCCAAAAAAGAAAAAAAGTTTGTCTCAGCTTTATAAAGCTCTAATTCTTAAGCACTATGCATTTTTTTTTAGTGAAAAAATCTAGGCCCCTTTTTCGACGACCAAGTTTTCCTTTTTTCTTGATCTATTTTAATAAACAAACAAACAAAAATTATAAATCTCTTGAAACCTTTAAAAGAAATGCAGTAAAATGTGAATTTTTACACCAATGTGAGCAGGAAGCTGTGACAAAACTTTCTTTTTTCTTGGCCTAATATAAAACATTTCACAGAGCCCTATATGTGTACATTTTTTTACTTAAGACTTTGTTCTATTTTTTTTATTTTGCTTTACTTTTGTGACTGACCTTTTGGTGAAACTTAAAGGTGCATTTCCTGATCTTAACACAATTATTTTGTTTATTACTCACTAGCTATCCTCAAGAAAAGGTTATTTCCCAAATTTCAATTGATTCCGATTTTGCGTCTTGATGCTATGAGCGAATTATAGTACATGTGGAACTGTATTTTTGTGAAAATTTCACATACAATCTTGCAACCAAGGTTTTTCTAAATCAAAATTGCATGAGGATTCCAAAAATCATGGGTGTCATTTTTTAAAATGTGTTCTTGGATGAATTCTAGGGGGCAAGGTTTATACAGGGGTCAAAATATAAAAGGGGGCAAAATGTGTTTTAAAGTACACCATCATGTTCAGTACCTTTCTAGGATTACAGAAAGGTATAGTTTGCTCTACCTGAGGGTTATAGTACAAATGTTACAAGGCAAATTGGGTTCAAGGTCACACTGGGGGTAAAATTTCAGATTCATCGGTTTGTTTTTAAAATGGTGTCAAATTGTTCGTCTTACTATACAGAAGCCGAAAATATACTGGAGGCGTTGTCAATGATGTTTTGATGATAATTAAGAGGGCAATTATGGCCGTGGTCCACAGGGTCTATGGGAGACCACTAGTCATATCTCTAAAAGTCTCACTTTGAAAGGTGAAACACAGAATCTATACATTTTCTTATTTAGTACATGTATGACCAAATGAACGATTTAAAACCAGTTTCAACAAAATCGGACCATTCTATAAATAATGACCTTGAACTTTCTTGAGCCTATTGTACTAAAACAATAGGTCGTAAATATGGCAAACTATACCTTTTTAGAAACCTTATGAGCAACCGAACAGATTGGTATAAATTTTAAAACAATTAAAACACTTTTATGGTTTACACCTGTACAAATTTTTCCCCCTTATAAAACACCCAAGAACACATTTTAAAAAATGACACCCATGATTTTCAGATTCCCCATAAAATTCTGTATTGGAAAAACATTGGTGTCAAAATTGTATATGAAAAAAACTAAACCAAAACATTCATTACATTTCCCCATATACTATTAGTGTAACACACTGTCCCCATAGACCACTGTGCTGTAATTTCTGTCCGTTACGGACAGAAAATACAAAATTGCAAATTTCTTCTAGAGCAGATCGAATTTGCATGTAAGATTAGGCACACATACTATACTTGGGCCAACGGTTCAGATGATATAAAAATCTCAATACCTTTGAGGTAAATCGAGGGACGAGGCTGTGGATCACGAAATGCCCCTTTAAATTCTGAAGGACACAGTGAATTCTAACAATTAAAATAACTAAAAGAGTACTTTACTAATAAATTACTATGTAATATGCTCGAGAGCAACTAGACATCTTGTAAGTTCCCCATTGCTGGTGCCGGATGTCCATCTAACTGTATAGCCATTGATTCTAATTCCTCTATGCCTTTAGTGGACCTCTCATATTTATGGGCTACAAGCTTGCGATAAAAGTGCACGGCAAACACAAAGAGAATAATCAACACTGGGCCCGCTATTGCCGTTGCAGCAATTGCAGCACTCCTGTATGCCCAGAACTTCACCCAACAAAGGAGGATTATTTCCAAAAGGAAGAGCGCAATCCCAAGAACTGTGGAGAATCCCCAAGCCATCTCGATGTAAGCGCTGAGGCTGTTGTGTGGGGATTCGTTGACAGCATTGACATTGTGTACATTACTGACTGCTTCAATGTTGGGCAGGATACACGTACTGATCAGCAGGGCAAACATGTGGACGACTACAAGAACGGTGGTGCATATCGAGAAAGCGACCAGGAGACCTTCTGGGACATTGCCGTCACAATCAAGTTGTACTTCTACCATGGCAACCTGTAAGATATGGATTTGAGAATTAACTAGGTAACTGGTACAAGAAAATAATAATATTGTTAGGACTTAAAATCGACAACTAAAGAGCATTGAATTTTGTGCTTGTTACACACACTGGCTAAAAGTATTGCAAAAATGCAGAAAAAAAAACAATTTAATCACTAATTGAATTCAAATCATACCATGGGTTCTACATGTGATGTATTTAAAGGGCCATGGCCAAAAAAATATTCAGACACAATGAAATAGACCCTTACTGAAATCACTTCCACAAATTTGAAAACAATTTGGGTGTTTACATTCCGTAAAAAATAGTAAAAACAGCAAGAGGTGGTGGCAGTCGGTGGCAATTCCGGTCACAGAAAATGTGTTGACATCCCTGCCAGAATTTACAGTGTATCTAGCATGATCGGGATTCAGTCATTGTACTTCAGGCTTGTATTAAGATATTGATCTGACAAGTGAAAGGTGAATTAGCCGGGATTAGCACATGTATACAATAGCAATAGTCTGTAAGCTGATGACTGCACGCTTTTCAAGTTTGATAAAATGCTGGCAGTAATGTCAGCATCCTTGATTGAGAAGTGAAGCTTACAAGGAAAATAATAATTAGTTCCTTTTCCCTTTTTTACCAAATATAAACACCCAAATTATTTCTAAATTTGTGGAAGTGATTTCAGTAAGGGTCTATTTAATTATGTCTGAATATTTTTTTTGCCATTATGACCCTTTAATGCCAAAGTTGTGTTTTTCAAATAGAAACTAGAGTCCAAGAGTGCAAAAAACCCTTTAAATAATAATTATGATTGCCAACATGCAGCTTAAAAGCGCTGGTGAACGATAACTTACCGATTGTACCACATAAGGAATACCTACACACAAAATGTGAGAAATTACTGCAAAATAGATGCTAAATAGAAATGTACAAGTTTGTTGGCAGATGCTTAGCCAGGGGGCAGGTAGTTCTGCTAAGCATAACTCCACATTATGTCTTTAACATGTTGTCATTAACGGATGTGAAGTTATGCAAAACCACATGGAATACCTTTCCCCTGTTACCTACCTCAACTTTGTTGATCTCAAAATCCCTCTAAATGTACGATATATCCCTGTTTTCAGTTTCACTATCAAACACAACTTGAGATCCTATATAATGCGATGACATATGTGAAAAAAAAAACTTAAAAGAATTAGAAATTAAAAATTTGGAAGAAAATTGTGACTACAATCACTTCTGCATGAGAAAGGTTGTTTCTCTGGAAAATGATGGATTTCTACTGTTTTTAGACAAATTTTTGAGGTTTAACTATTTCAAAAGGTAATTTATAATCTAAGAACATATATATCAACTCGATTCTAAATTGCTTTTGATATTTTGTTCGTCTGCAGTCTGCAAAGTTGGCTCTTTGAAATGGCCTGCTCATGCTGGTAACAGGGTAAAGGTATTCCATGTGGTTTTGCATAACTTCACATCCGTTAACGACAACATGTTAAAGACATAATGTGGAGTTATGCTTAGCAGAACTAGGGGCAGGGGGACACATTCCCTTGGAAATTATGTTCCGTCAGTACATTATGGTCCGTTGGTATATTTTGGCAAAAAGCTGTTGTTTTGAATATTCTTTTGATGAGCGTCGCATGCATGAATTCCAGCTAGCAGAGCGTTAAAATAACAATTGATCAATACATAGACTAAGGTCAGAGGGTGTATTGCACTGATTTCACAGCAGTGGCGGTGCCACACTTCTTTTTCTGGGCGGGGGAAAACAGAGTGTAACATGAATTTTTTTGTGGAAAAAGTGATTTGGGGGGGGGGGGCAAAACATCCCAAATTTGGAGGGGGAAAGACAAAAGTTAAGGGAAATGACCCCCCCCCCCAGCACTGCCACTATGTCACAGCCATCATATATTTAAATTTTTCTTGCATTTTTCACATAATGCACAATGTAAACATCAAAATTATTTTTAAGGAATGAAAGTGATGTAGTATGGGCTTAAATCAGTATGTTCAAAGACTTAAGAATGTCATTGAATTGTATGTCAACAAATTTAATCATCATGTATACCTACCATGGCAAAACCAGCCAACAGAGCTGACGTCCTGCTTGAGGCTTTCAACTTTGATCGGCTGAGATACAACTTCCGCCAGGACAGTGCCTGGACTGAGTGCTGATTGGGAACTTTCATTCACATAGGAGCGATAAATCCAGTCAGAATAGCTTCTGCCCTTTGAGAATTAATCATTGGCGAATAAAATATGGTGCTAAGTTAAAAAAAAGTGGCGACGTTTCGCTTCTTCACTAAGCCTTAATGGCTTTATGCTTTGACCTTTGAACTTTTTGGTCACAAAATGAAACCATGCAGTGTTTATATAAAAATTTAACTGAATCACACTCAGTACGTGGAGGACCAGTATAATCTACTTGAAGTAATTTAGTATCTACCATGAACATAAATAACATCAGCCTGAATTTGAAGTACAAAACATGAGAATGTTTTTATCATAAAAAATACAATACTTGATGTCGTTGTTGATGTTGAGCTTTCGTTGGGTTCACTACACGCATGTTACATTCTGAGATAACATGAGACATTCACGTTCCGTTGTGGTAATGACGTTATGTTGTACAAATGGTAGTCCACTCTTATTCACCATGCTTTACCATCTTCACCTCATGCATGTTATCGTATAGTCTATTTCTAGCAGCATCACGACATGTCGACATGCTGTGCACTGTCCAGCAGTGTCAGGCCCTGAAGTCTGAACCTGTGCGCTGAGGTAAAACAGTGTGGCAAATGGTAGTCGTAATGATCCGAGCAAAAATTTACCACACAAAAAAACTAGCCTTATTTGGAGGCTGGAATTCGTAGCGATGTATATCGTTGCTAAACACTCAGTCAATGCTGCAATACGTTGGGTTGAAGTTCCCGTGGCTCGCTCTCATTTGTTTACGTTTTTCTACGGATCACTTTCCGTATCAGGTCACGGTCCGATGCAATAATCTATACATAACGAAGTAAGGTTTTTAGCATCTTCTAAAATCACGTCGTAGATGGGCGATAACAGGGAGGGTGTGGAGGGAAATGGCGAGAAGAATAGAGTGAGTCAAAGACGGGTTGCGAAAAGGGTACTTGGTGAAGGGGGGGCCGAAACTGAGGGTAGGAGTAAGCGAGAAGAACACGGGCGGGGGAGGATAGATGGTAGTAGGGGATGAACAAAACATTTTTCTATAGCGTCACAAAAAAATACATATACATCCAATATAAATTTTTCACTCACTTATATCCAATTTAATCTCTTTTCAAATAAAACTGATGTGATTGTATATATTTCCCACATTATAAGTATGCAAACGTGATATTGATGAGCCGCAGTCCTTTCTGCTTTTATTGCAAGGGCGCAAATCCTGCTAAGCCCGATGTTCAATATGGACGCCCTACGTAGGCACGCCCTGTATAGCTGGATGCTTACAGGCGGAGCGAGAGGTAGTCCCCCGGGGGTAGTCCAGCAGTAGAACCATTAGGCCTATAGGCCTTGCGAAAGAGTCTGCACGAAATGTTTTAATGATTCCAATTTCCAAATCTTGATGATGTAACTTTTGCATCCTTGAGCATTTTGGAAGCTTAAATTTTAATAGGCTATAGGCCCTAAAACGTTTCATACGGGAATAAAAGGCTTTAAAAGCTAAGGTGTAGGCCTACATGTTCATGTGCCATGTGGTTCTAGGCCTTAGTATAGTTTGCTATAGGCCCTGTCTAGGACAATTTTAACACAGTAGGCCCCTAGGCTTAAAATGGTTCAAGGTCACCCTGAGGTAAAAAAAAATATAATGCACAGATTTCTCTCAAAATGGGCTCAAATTCTTCATGCCTAAGTTATTATAATGTAAAATACATGTTAAAAAATACATGTTATGCGATTTGGGAATACGGTTATTAAATTAAGGGTGAAACTGGTGTTAAGGCCCACCACAGCGTCTGTGGGGATCATTGTATAATTTTCAAATGTAAAATTAAAATGTATGTTTTTATTCTGTAGTATTTTAAGGCCACGGACATACAGGGTGAGTCAAAAAGATTTACACTCGATTTCAGAAAAATATTTAAAATATTTGACAGGTTTAGAAATTGGTTTTTATACATGAAAGCAATAGCTCATTATATCCACTGTCATTGGTAAAAAAATCTAAAGTTAACCTTCAAAATTTCTCTAGTAGGTGAAATAATCTAGTTTTATAGGTGATAGTGGCTATCTTTGGTAGATTTTTCACTGCTGTAGAAAAAATCAAACAATACGAGTGTAAATCTTTTTGACTCACCCTGTATGTGGAAGTAGTTGAACATGTTATAACCGTGTTGAATAAAGCTCTTATTATATTGATTATTATTATATTATTATTATTATTATAGCTTATTATTATTATTATCAGCACTCTGGCTTATATATATCTTTGAGCTGATTAACATAAAGTAAATGTATATTTTCTGTTGTAACATTGCCATACGATCAATTTCTAATTTGAAACGAACCGGATCAATATAAATGTTTACCCTCATGATGACATTGGACAGTTTTGGGCCTGTCGTGCGAAAACAAAGGTTGTTAATATAAGAAACTATGCCTATTTTCTTTTTTAATCCTTAGAACCAGATGAACATGTTAAACACCTTTTAAAGACTTTTTAAACTCGTGTGAAACATTTACAAAATTCTCCCCTGTTAATTCACCCCCTTCCCTATATCTCAAAATGCTCAAGGACGACAAAATTGCATTAAGATCTGGAATCAGCAGATCAATGAATGTTGCCCAGAAACCATCATGATCAAAACATTTTGTGCAGACCCTTTTGCATACATGACTATCGCTGGACTATATAAGCAGTGGCGTACCGACCGGGTGGGGGCAGGGGGAAAAGTTGCCCCCTCTGGCTTGAAAAAGCGTGACGATATGGGCCAAAATGTGTATTTTATCCCTCTTTTTCGGGGATTTTCAACCAATTTCAGCCCATACTTTGGGCAAAAATAAATTCGGCAATTTTCACGCGCTACGCGCGCATTTTGTCAAATCCATACTTTTTTGGAGAAAAACACCGGGACGATTTTACGAATGGCGGGATGACTTGGAAATTTGCCCCCCCCCCGGATCGACTGCCCTCGTTACACCACTGACTACACTAAGAAAAAATACGGCTATAGACCCTTTTTTGCCCTCTATATGGAACCTTCAAGTAATGGAACCTCAAAAATGGTTCTTGAAAAATCTGAGAACCCAAAAAGGTTCCTAACAGAACCATAAAATGTGCTATCCACAGTAAAGAACTATTTTGGTTCGTTAAGAACCTTACAGGATTCCATAGAGGACAAGTTTAGAACCTCTTTCGCACTTTTTTTCTTACCTCTGGGCGTCATTGAGGAATTGGATTGGAATCAAATTCATAATACTAACTTCAAATGCACCACCCGGATACGGTTTATTCATTTTAAGATTTTTTAACAAGCATTTTGCACCAATTCGTTTCTCAAAAAAATTGTTAGAGCCGATTCGCCTAATTGCCATTTTTGTAATATTTCCTGAAACTATTTTTCTTATGTTGCGGATGTGATAGAGTATCCCCTCTGTGGGATGATCTGTGTGTTTTTTATTAGTAGTGTTTCTGAGGAATCTTCATTTTCTCAAAATTTTAGAAAATGTTTGGTGCCACAGATTCTTCAGACCATAACAGCTGTATCAATTTTCTTTTTTTTTTAATTATGTGTGCTTGAAATGTTGTATTCAAATATGTAAAATTCCAATAAGCATACCGCAATTTTGTTGCTTTTAAGATTTAAGTCAGAATTAAGAGAAACAGTGAATATAAAATTCCTGAAAATTAAATAAAGGGATATTATAATTTATTTTTTCCCAACAATTGTCCAATTATTGTACAGGCCTACAATGGCATCGTGTATCTTTTACCAGCTGTTTAGAGCAGAGAGGGTAGTTGTGTGGAGTGGCTTTGGTATTGATGAGTTGTTCGTGGAAGTTGGTCTTGTCTTTACACCAGTTGACTTTGACCACGCTTGTCGTTACTCTATAATTTGGATACTTTTAATTCACTGTATGTCTTGTAAGTGATTTTGCTCAAGGTACGGGGGTTTTGGTTCTATACTCGTTGTTTTGGTGGACCATTCCAGTAAATAGACGTTTATATTTTTTATGAAACGTTATCAACGCGTTATCCTTCCCGTTATTTTCTTATATAGACACTACTCATTCTATAAATGCTACCCAAAACCGTTGCAACGTGTTTACACACAGTAAATGAAATTGACCTTTTCCTTAAAATGGGATAGCGTTTTTCATTTGCAAATGGTTACATTAACGCGAGCGGTCTTTAAAAAGTAACATTCAGTATATAAAAAATCTTCGTTTAAAACGGTATCAAATTCACGTTATATACATTTACTGTGTTTAAAAACGTTGCAACGTTTTTTGGGTAGCATTTATAGAATTGATGCATGGTTCGAAAAAAAAGAAAATAATGGGAAGGATAACGCGTTGAAACTTTTTTATAAAATATATCACGGTTAGTTTTTTACTATGTGTTGTTTATGCTTTTCTTTTTTATCAATTAGCATAAGTAACTTAAAAAGATGTCTTTCAACTCAGTAATTTCCATTGAAAGCATGAAAAAAACAATAACAGCTTATATGAAACGTCTACCAATTTTCCTAAAAAATTCTTTTGAGAAACCCTAACAAAATAGCAAGAAAAAGGGGCAACTCAAAGCATTGAAACGACCGCAAGAAAACACGATGCATTTCTCTGTAACCCTTCAGATGTACTGGCCCTGGAGTCAGAGATTTCGAATCCTAATTAGTCTTGGTCTATTAATTCATAATAGTCAAACATATATATAGCACGAAAGAAATCACTACAATGCTCAATTCCAAATGTGAGATGGAAGCGAGTTATTTGTGGATGTAGTAAACCTGATGTATATACATTTAACATTGCATAATAGATCTGTGCCTAACAAGACATTCCGCCATTCGAACTGTTATAACATGTGATTTTCAGGACTTCAATTAAGCTATCTATATGGACAATCACTATGTATCATCAAATGACAATTTTTGAAATTGAGGGCGCCTCCTAACAAATCCATGAAAATTCATGAGTCAGCTTACAGGAAATCTACACACGTTCAACGTTTATAATTTTGGACTCATTTGATGGCGAGAGTCAACACGATCATGTTTAGTTAACAAGGTGTAATGAGAGTTTCAACGGTGTCCAAAAAAATAGAATTCTGATTTTTGCATTATCACAACTATCCCCTCTGAGGATTAAATTGGGGGGAAAAACTGTTTTTGTACAAATTGTGAATTTCTAATACCTACTAGGAGCAAATAGGAAATTCAGCACTGTTTCTATTTGAAATCTAAGCATAATCAAGCACCTTTTTTTTCATTTTAAGTTATTTCTTCAGCGAAATAAAGTTGGGGATCTGTTGCGTGGTCAATCTATATGAATCACTATAGGCCTATCCAGAAAATTGAAAAAAAAAATACAACAAAAAGCGCCTATATCCCCCTATAGGCCAGAAGGGAGGGGCTACTCTGCCTGCATGGCAGAGATAGACAACTATTTTGGGATGAACCTTTTAAACTTTTCTATCCTAAGTTTCCGTACTTCCTTCCTGTAAATAGTGTCTCACGAATAAACAACTTCGCTGAGATTGTCAATGCACAATTATCACAGCAAAAAAATGACTGATCCAAATGACTCATTTCGACCAGTTTGGAATGCGTCATCAATAAGTTAGTCAAATGGCCCTGGGGCCTTTGACTCATATTTGGTGAGTCAGAAGACTCACTAATCGCATTTGTGAGTCAATTGACCCATTATGGAGCTATATGAGTGAGTCAAGGACGCAATTTTAGCTGATTATGGCTCCGTACGGACAATGATGAAGAACTCACAAATGATGCAAATTTAACCAGTTTTTTTTTCTGTGTAAGGGTAAATAATAATACCACCAGACTATCCAGTATAAAGCAAAGAACTCATTCACTATAATATGATCCACATCGGAGCTCTCATCACGAAGGAAATCTCTTAATTCAATAGACTTATTTTTTAAGTCTAACGAGACTGAAATTGTGACAAACCTTTTTTTTTTTAATTAAAACTTTAAATCCGTGTAAAAGGCCTACTTAAAATAAGTCCTTCTCTGATTTAAAATAAACCTTTAAAGGCTGACTCAGAGATTTCCCGATGAGGGCGCACTCATTTTCAAACAAATCGAGTTTTTTCATGTACCATAGCTTTGTCCATATCCTTACTCAATTGTGTGAACTAACTAAGCTCAAATCGAAGTTTGTCATATAGAAAATCACAACTTTGTTATCAAATTCCGGATCCGGAATTTTTGTTTTACAACGGTTTCCTTGCCTTTGTAACTGTGCATAAATGGTTACAGCATGAAAACGGCAAATTCGATGCATCTCTAACTTGGGAATTCAACATTTTTAGGGGTGACTATCTTGAGTTCTAAGCTGTTCGCTAGTGACTATTTAAATTTCTCCTAAAAATACTTATATATCGAAATCCTGGAGTCAGCCTTTAATGAGTTCAAAGCTGTTTAAAAATCATTTACAAATGTTACTATTTGAACCTAAAGGATGTTTTTAAATCCCAAAAGGTTTTTCACTAATTGCGGTCACCTTAGACTTAAAAAAAATAATCTAAGGATTACGGGCAGAGTCAACCTTGAGCTTCCGAGTATCTATTTGTTTGTAACTTCGCAAATAATTTGATTATTGTCTATAAAATTATACATTTCTAGAAAAAAATTGACATGACCCGATGATGGCTCAGATTAAATGTAAAACTTTCGGTATTTTGAGAAAATACTTAAAAAAACCTGAGTTTGCCCCAAAATATTTCAGACGCATAACACAAACAATGTGAATTCCTCATGATTTCCCTTATGTTATTTTTTAGAAACAGACAAATTGATCTGGGAGGTTTTTTCCATGGGGGGAAAAATAGCTCCCTTTGCGAAATATAAGGGGAAAATGTCAAAAAAGTGTATTTTTACCTTTCTTTCCAAAATTTGAGTCGTTATTGAGAATATCTTTAGTTAGCAACCGAAAAATGAAAATTGAGAAAACCGTCCCTAGAGAATACCGAATGCTATCGTAGACAGGGAACCCGTTACCTTTTACGTCGTACTTTTGGGAGTGATCTGGTCTGAAAATGTACCAATTTGGCGAAATTGAGTTAAAAATCCGGTTTAGTAAAAAAAAGTGACTTTTAGCGCCATTTCAAGCTGTACTCTTCTCAAAAAACTTATTCTTGAACTTCAAAAGGGAGTCTGTCGTGCAAGTGATAAAAACTTTATGCACGATGTGATCAAACATACTTTCTCTCTAACTCCGAATCAGAGAAAGGAATTGCGTCCTGGTCTAACTTATAGCGCTTTGTTTACTTTTTCACAAATAGGTTTTGTTGTGTTTTTCCAAGATGCGTCGCGCAAACGTACATTAAACACGCGGGGCTGCTGGCGTCATTGGAGCGGTCAGATGGAAAAATGCACCGCGCGGACGCGTGTCTGCGTGCGCCTGCGCCTGACAGCGTTACTGTGCTTAAATTCCCGCCGTTAAAAGACCATGTGGGTTTTTTGTGAGTTTAAATGGTCAACTAGCTGCTTTAAATCGTAAAAAAATCAACTCAGATTGCCTGCTTGGATAACCTTTGTTGGTACGATAGAACCCAGTTTTGATGTTTAAAATGGTGTCAAATATCAGAAATTCGAGTAAAACCAAGCACTAGGGTTACAACTACCCTTAAGAAATATACGCCTACAAACATACGCTCGAAGTTGACGATTGGTAAACATGTGAAGCAGACGTTATATTAATCATTGCCAGGATCTTTACCTTATAACTAACTCCGGATTCATTTACCATTTGTTCGAGGACGTGTTTTACTAGACTATTTTCCCTCTAATTTCTCTTCGACAATATTTTTTATTTGGAATGTAATTAAATTGGACGGAAATACTCAAATCTTCAATGGAATTTGTAGATAGCGTTGGAAAGAAGGCCGATTTTTTCATTTTAAATCACCCAAAAGCGGATATCTTACGAGGCCATGAGTTGACCGTTATGCAATAAGGTGACGTATCAGCCCTCGCTGATATCGATTGTGAACAAAATGAAATGCAAACTCGCCACTACCTTCTCTGGTTGTGATCATTATGGCTACCTTATATTTTACCATTTTTTTCGACAGTGGTGTAGTTTTATAATCTGAATGGGACTTTCCTACGTACATGATGACTAGCCGACAAATTCCGGCCGATGTTTGGTTCGTAATTTTCCAATTTAATTCGGGTTGTAGAAGAAATCTTGTCCATATATTTTGGCTTTTCGTGTTGAGTTCAGCTACTGTTTTGTATGGTACTTGTTCATTGTCCACGTAGTCCCTCGAAATTCGCAAATTTTGCGAGTGAAATTTTGGTCCATTTTTTTCCCAAGACATTTTAAGCGTATTTTATGAAAACCAAGTAGTACTATCTCTTTTTTTAACCTGAATGTACCATGTTTTCACATTTGGGTGTAAATTTTACGCTGTACTTTTGATGAGTTTTCAGTTTGCTCCAGCTTTCGCTGTGTGGATTCTGTTTATCGTGTGTGGACGGTAGTCCGTAGTCCTGTTTTTTGTAGATCGATTTAAACTCATTTAAAATTTCCGCCCTTTTTCATCAGCTGATCGCTTTTAATTTGGGCTTTACTCCACCCGTTGCTTAGAAGCACTAGCGAGGTTTCCTTCAACCAGATTGTTGATTTTTGTACTAAACGTGCAAATTTTGCAGATTTTCTTTGTTCTCCTTCCCCTGGCCATGTTAACAAAATCAAGGCTGAGCTTTGGGCAAAGTCTAGCAATGACACTGCAGCATGCTGCAACTCAATCATGCGGAAGATACCAGAATGATCTCTCCAAGTTTTTCGAGGAATCATGTTTGTTCTATCTAAAATCCAATCATATCAAGACCAATACTACCTCAAATTTTGGTAAACTTCATGAATAAGACCAGAGTTTATGCCCCAGGTTTTATGCCTTGAACAAAAAGTTCATAGGCCTAGGCTGTTTAACTTCACATCACCACACCTGAATAGAAATGGATCATGATAGCTATTAATTAGGCCCTATAAGTGATTCAGTGCACCAAAATTGTATGCCGGGAAGTCGAAGCATAGATTGCCTTTTTCAAGTTTGCATTTAAAAAAATGGGGGGGGGGGGGTAAATGGTTCCATAAAGAATATGCATCTTTGGGTTGTGATATTGTGTCAGCGAGTGTCAGGGGCAGTGAATCCCGGGTTGCATACAATATCGAATGAATAGGCTAGGGCCGACTAATTAGTTGAGTAATAATTTTCTTGGCCAAGTTACTAGGTAACCCGCTTCCTCGCCAAAACGGGGCACCACTTGGGTTTTTGCACGTAGACCAGTTCACGCAACAAGCAACGCGTGCGTACGGCCAGGCCAAGAAATTATAGGCCTTAGTGCCTTGCTCGGCGCGGTGGGAATAAATGTTGAAACGAAGCTCACAATCAGGTATTTCCTTGTACCTTGTACATTGAAAGAATATACCTCCTGAGACTTCCACTAGGGAAATAGCTGCTGGAATGTTAAATAAGCTTAAATAGCTGTAAACAAACAACGTCCTCATTTTTTGTCGGGTCGCCTTCGACCCGACTATAAGAAACCACTGCTCTCAAAATTGCGAAGGAGTCTATTTCTATAGCTTGAGGTCATTTCATTAAATGTTTCGTTTTAAATGATCTACGTACTACTATAATTTTGGAGTTTTAGTGGTTTGGTTGTGGACTTGCATATCAATTGTCAGACCGAGAAGTTAACATCATTTCATGTGTGGGTAGAATTCGGCCTGGGAAGGCTAAAGCATTTCTTGATTTTATTCTCTGTGAAGACTTGCTTTTTGCATGGGAGTTTGGGTTAAAACGTTGCAGGGATTAGATAAAGGGTGAGTAACCATCGGAGATTTTCATAAGAAAAGATTCAGGCCACGTAGAGTTTATACTACGTAATGGATTGCAAGCTTTTCAGGTATTGTGTTGATATTATTTAAGGACGAAGTTTTAGGTAACATCTTTATTTGAAAAGAAGGAAGGTGGTAACCTACATTAATTAAAGCTTATAATTTGAAGGAGTTTCAGTTTTAAACCATTTTGCGCCCATTGGCGTTTTTTCTATTGTCTTTATTTGAAATGATGAAGGTGTAACCTATGTTACTTAAAGCTTAAAACGTGGGGATTCAGTTTTTTAACACATTTTGCGCGCCAAATTGGGCGTTTTTTCTATTTTCTTTAATTTGAAATGACAGAAGGTGTAGCCTATGTTAATTAAAGCTTATAACTTTAAGGGATTCAATTTTAACACATTTTGCGCCCAATTGGGCGTTTTTTTTTTTTTTAAGGTATTTCTTTATTTGAAATGATAGAAGGTGTACCTATGTTAATTAAAGCTTATAACTTGGGGATTCGTTTTTTAACACAATTTTGCGCCCAATTGGGCGTTTTTTCTATTTTCTTATTTGAAATGACAGGAAGGTGTAACCTATGTTAAATTAAAGCTGTATAACTTGGGGTTCAGTTTTAACATTTCGCGCCCAATTGGGCGTTTTTTTCTAATTTTTCTTTATTTGAAATGACAGAAGGTGTAACCATGTAAATGAAAGCTTTAACTTGGGGAATTCAGTTTTAACACATTTTGCGCCCAAGTGGGCGTTTTTTTTTCCATTTTTTCCTTTATTTGAAATAACAGGAGGGTGTAACCTTGTTAAATTAAAGCTTAGTAATTATTGTGAGTCAAATGTCCACACACCAAGGTCAAAGGAGATCAAGTTTGTTAACAAGGTGATTGGGTTTCTAATGCAATCTTTGCGCAAACATGTATCAAACATCTACTTAAATTCAGTTGATGAATTTCTTTTTATACATGTTTCCTGGTAATAAAAGTGCAACTTAAAACTAAAAACCCAATCTACTCCTTTTAAAATGCTTTTTAATGTTTGGTTCAATTTCTTGCAAAATATGCCTTGGACCCGACACAGTTTTTTTTATATATTTGTTTTATCAGAGTTTGAAGGTTTGCATAACATTCATAGCCATAGGGCCTGTTGGAAATTGTCATGCAAAAGTTCACGATAAATTAAAAGCTGAGAAGCTCTGAGAACGGCGCCACAATCGCATAGCGAGGTGTCAGCCAGTCCCGTCAAGTCCAACTTTTAATTTTGACGTACCACAGGCACTGTCACCTCATATCTCAGCTCACCTCACGGCTTTGGATTCACGAAGTTCTTCCCTCACCATTACGGACGTCTTCCAATCAAACAAAATCTTTTCGTTTTTTGTGCGCTGTTTTCCAGATCTCCCTTGGCGGGCGCACGGGGGGGGGGGCTTCCCCCCAAAAAAAATTTTTTTTGCCCCCCCCCGGCCCTAAAGACAATCAGGGATTTTTGGCAAAATTCGGCGATTTGGGGCCACAAATCACCAAATTTTGGAAAAATCAAGCGATTTTGGGGCAAAATCTGTTTGTAAATCGCCAAACTTGATATTTTCCCCCCCCCCCCAGAATATCACTTTCCCCCCCCACATAATTCACTTTTCCCCCTCCCCCCCCCCCCCAAAACGAGTCACTGTACAAGTATGACTGCCAAATTGTCATCCTCAATCCAACACTATTCAATTAGTCTATGGTGAATCCGTCAACCTGTTGAACAGATTCAAATCTTGGCTCCAAAATGGCATATGCTGCAAGCGACCTAAAAAAGACGCCAAACATATTAGCATGAGTGCCTTCTGGAAGCTAGAACGTCGTGGAAAGCCCCCCAATTAAACCATCTTCTGCAAGGCAAGTTTATTCAACACTACTGTGAATCCTGCAATCCTGGTGCCCCGGCCTGGTGTGCTATCACCAGACATGCATGGAAAAGCAAATCAACCGCAATTTGCTTACCTCTTGCTATAAAGGATTATGCTGACATAAAACGGAAAGACTGCGTCTCAAACACCATCTTATATCATTACTAAAACTGAGCCTCTTATCCACCTGTAAGACATCGCCAGCTGAGCTTCCTTGGACACATCCTTCGTCTGCCAGAGGTAGAGCCTGCTAGAAGATCGGCTCTTTACATACCACCTCATGGCAGGCTGAATATCTGGACGTCCGCACGCACCTCTTATTTAGCTACATCCAACGTGTGCTAGGTAAAGCATGAAACAACCCTGAAGCATATAGCCGCACTTTGCCCAAGATAGATGTTGAATGGAGAACTCTTTGTATCGCCTCCTCCACAGCCGAAGGAGGATTATGATGATGATACCACCACTGCATGCAGATCTCCCACATTTTGAACGGAATTTTGCAGACGCCTTGGCATCCGGCTTGGCATAAATTCTGCGAATAGTGGGTACACGTTTTCTTCACTGCGAAATTGCGATAAGTCGCCAAATACGATACAAGGAGCATTGAAGGAGTACCCCGAGGAGTACCAAATGATGAGTAGTTCTAGAACTTAGGGAACCTTCAGAGTTGGAGATGTCGAACCACGATCAGGGTACATCACTGATCTGTAGTTACTGGACATGCTGGACCCCCTAGAAATATAGAGTGGACGAAATGAACATTCACCAGAATCCCCATGCATGGAAACCACATAGGGCCATGCGTTGTTTGAACGTCGCACCCAAAATGGTGGTTATTAGAAGTGGTTTTGTTGCGTTTTTTCCGAATTGAGTGTCATTCAGATTATAAAACGAAAGGTAAATAATTGGTGGTGTCATTTTTGTAGCTAAAAGAATGCCCTATCAGACCTGCAAAGGAGAACTGTTTATAAGACATGGTCAGATAGAATAGTGTAGTTACGTATATTGCCATAACGCCTTGCCATGCAGTATTTCAAATTTGTTTTATAATCTTAATATTTCTAAGTGTCATACCAAATATTTTTGTCCCATATTTTGTCTTGTTTTTTTTACAAGAGAACAATAGCAACATTTGTAAAATATTGCGCCGCAGATTTTTCAAAATGATATTTGCATGGTTTTTATATACAATTAGCAGGCCTCACCTGAAATTATTAAGACCAAATCAGCGCCCTTAATGATGTAAAACAGGACGATTTTTTAATAAATGACGCCCGGCGAAATTTATTCAGGGCGCATACGACGGAAATGTTTAAACACCAAGAAAACACGCCGGATTTGATTCCAACGGCATGCTACCTGTTTGACCAGTCCGTGACCTTTGTGGTCTCTATACGAGTCTATTCGGCTTATATTTTGCGCGCCATTTGATTACACGCGTTATTCCGTTGTGATGCATGACGAATAAAGCGGTAACCAATGGGCGGTTTCCCGTTTCGCAAAATACAGTAAGCCACGATACATACACACATGTGTCTCATTAAAGTTACGGCAAATTAAAGTTGCCTACAATTACCAGGAGTTTTTTAGCATCTTATATGTCCCTATCTGTTTTTGGGTCATGCTATTTTATGTGGTAAATGTATCTCTATTTCGTCCAATAACCTACATTATCTTTTGCGAGCAAATTGAAGAAATTTTTAATATTTTGTGAAATGTTCCAGTGCCGCTTTATATTAATGTCTTTATTTTTGTTACTTTATCACCCTGTATAAATTTTAGCCACCTGTACATGGTCTAAATTTATTTTTAATCAGATTCCTTAGATCATTAGCTTTCGGAACATGTATACTTTTGTTGAGATAGGATATACTTTTGGAGATAACTTGAATATGTAGATTTTTTGCAATTGGTGTGCAGTAACGCGAAGGGTGGCGAGTTCAAAACGCATGGCCGTAAGTACGATATTTTGGACACCGTCAGTCAAGCCTGGAAAAGTGGGGAACTTGAGAACCATGTCCATTGAATGTTATTTGGGGGATCTCTTGTAATCTAGGATGGATACATTAATGATCTCAGTGACCCTCTCTTAACTCCTTATTTTTTTTAGATCGAAGTGGACAAAATCTCTTGAGATTTAAAAATCTTGAAACGGGTTTATAAAAGTTTAAATTTTGTTTAAATGTTTATTTTCAAATCAAAAAGACTTATTTGAGAAGACTTAACACGGATTTAATTTAAATTTTAACGTCCGTAAAAGGGTTTGTTCATTGTCATGAAGGTGGGGTCATAGCGCTGCGTAATTTTATGAACGGGCAAAGAAGGGTAAAGAAATAACGGGTGCGGGACTTCAACACTTCGAACAGGAAAAATGGGAAAATTTTCGTTCACAAATCCGGGATTCGTGAGTCAATTTCCCTTGTATCATTTAGCGATTCCCTTGTGCTTAATTCATGAGCTAAGTGGATCTGCCGTGGAATATTCGCCGATTATGTACGCACTTATTAAAATGCATTGATACAAATTTAATTACATCATAAGCTATATGTTATGCCTACATTTATTTAATAGTGACTTCAGGCGGCTGAGAATTTAGTACCATACTATGGATTCAAAACAGGTTCCATGACACCAAGTTTAAACGTAAAATTGTGGAAAACTATACAGAATAATAAACAACGAAATACCTCTACAAGTTAAATTTCCTCTGAGAACAGGATAAAATCCATAATGAAACATTGCTTTCAATTATTTATTAGACAACAATCAGCTCAAAATTGTATTTTTCAATTGCAAACAAATATCATTCAGTACAAGGCCAGACGCTTGACTATTAGAGCATTGTAACATACACACACTCGAAATGGATTATTTTACAATCACTGAATCACGGCACATTTAAATTTTTAAGTGTATATAGATATAATGGTGAAATAATATTATGCAATCTAAGGGAATATTGGGGATGGCATACATTGTATAACAGAAAGAAACTTTTGCTGGATCCCGTGTTAGCTTTTGCGAGATGGTTTTAATTAAAGGTGTGTGATCCGACATTGTCCAATTTTTCATGTTTTCTCCTTCACAAGCATATCACCACAGATATCTTATTACAAATCTTTAGTTAAATCGGTCCTGCAGCCGTTTGGATAGTAGAAAACGTACGTTCTCCCATAGGACGGTGTGTGCTAATTAATGTGGTCGACCACATTTATTTTCGAGACATTTATTTGGGCCTTAAATTTAATTGGGGTAATGAGAAAAATAAGAACGTTATTCTGATTCCAAAATCTTGTAAATGTGTTATATGTAAGTAGAAATCGTTAATGGGACCATTCACCTCGAATGATAGATGGTTTCAACCATATGCATATAGTATAAGGGATATGACATGTAAAAGAAAATATAGCAATTATTCTGATTTCTTTCATATTAATTATCTCATTTGCATTTGCCCAAAATACGCCCAAAATCGAATCATGTCGAGAACTCTTCAACCCGTGCCGGGGCCTATGGCGGCGTAGGACATGGTTTTGGGTACGGTAAAGTCGGCTCTGGAGCAGAGCTATAATTTGATATTGGCTTTGGTTACTCGATTCTTCCACCGTGCAGGGACGTTGAAACCATCCGCACGCGCGATTTTTCTATTATACATATTCAAAACAAAACATACTAACGGACCCTCTGATGCAAAACTCTCCATAGAACCCCTTCGTTTTCCGGAGATATTTGAGATTTAGTTTCATTTGCATACATTCGCTATGACGGACTGATAACGTTAATCTCTCGCGCAGTACTAATTTAGATAATACCTTTCGCAGTCTGTGACACAGACTACACCGTGGGAAATATTTGCCGGACCGCCGTATACACCGATTTAGTGTATTGAAAGAATCATAAAAATTGATGCATTCGGTCTCGTGTAATTAATTTTAAAGTAAATTTTACTAAATATTGCAGGATGAGGAATCAATAAATAACAAATTCCACAACCACCTATTTTTAATGACTTCCATTTGTTGTAAAAAGTATATAAATAATAATGCAATACATTTAAGCTAAAATATCTAGCCAAATTCTATACTATAACCATTGGCCCTTATTTAAATCGCACATTATTTTTTATTCGGTGTGTATATATACACGCAACACTTACTTTCTATAGGTTCTAATTTATAAACGCATGCGTTAAAATCAGCTGTAGCGGGCGCCCCTTTGTATTTGAATATGTTTGGGGCCGCCACCTCCTATATGGATCTCAATTATAGCATGGGTAAGTTGCGGAGGCCAGAACTCCGCGTTCTCCACTTTTAAGGAAGCACTGTATGACACAACTTTTAAACTTCAGGCTATACTTTATTAACATCTACAACTCATTCTATGTCCTGACACTATCTGGGACGTGTACCTGGTGGTTTGTTGAAGATATCTACAATTATCTGCGACATGTACCTGGTGGTTTGTGAAAATGACAAGGCGCGCAAGGACCCGCGCTAGCTAAACCCGCATGGGCAGATGCCCGTGTGATTGGTCGGTTCGCTCACATGATCTGCACGGCGCTCATGAATATTCACGACGGCTGGCAAGTTGCAAACCCATTCGTATTTTCGTTATAGTAACTCCAGTACTAAATATTCACCACTCAATCATACATTTACAAAATTAGTATTATTTCTATTATTAAATCTAAGGACATCGCAGAGCGCTCTCAATCCCGCTTCACAGCGCTAGTGCTCTGTGTCATTCACATATTCCCAAACATCACCAAAGACGCCCGAATAAGGTTCCGAGAGGAACCAAGCCAAAACCCTCCTGAAAAGCGAAAGTCAAGAATTGCGAAATTCTAGTTTGGCCGTGCATGGTGCGGTCTATTCCGAATTTGGCCAAAAAATTGTTAATACCGTATAGGCGTTTCCCAGAGTCGGGCCGAAACATTCACTGCTTGGTATTTATTTTGTAATGTATAATTGCTTTCTCATGCCAAAATCAAAATGGCTTTCATGTTCATGTATGACATCCCAAATAAACACTATTTACTTGGCTAAAAACACGCTAAACAGTTTTGTTTTGATATCCATTGTAAACAAGTATCGGTTTTTATATACGGATGCCCTATAATAAACGAGTATTTATTTTGAAGGCATGTGAAAAGAAGTCAAAACTAGCTAAAACTGATAAACAAGTAATCGAAAATATCACACCCTATGAACATATTTTAAAAAGTGAAAACATAACGTAATTTTGTATTTTACTCTCTTTTTAAAAAAAAAAGAGTGAAACACTTGTAAACCGCTCTAAGATGAGTGGTTTTACTTTTAAAAGAGCGCATTTCTGTACTCAAAAAGAATGACCCCAAAAAGAGTGAATTTCCGATCGTTTGGTTGGGAGTTAAAGAACTCCTTTTGTGGAATTAAACAACGAACAACATGAAAACCCGTTTTGGAGTGGAGTTCAGTTTCACTCTTTTGGGGAGTGAAATTTTGACTTGTTGGTATATAGGTGATTTTTTTATACCTTTAACTGTATACTCTCTGTACATCGCCTGATCTGGAAAAACAACCTTTATTACACGTTGTGTACAAAATCAACTTTGGTACATAAACGGCCAAAATATGATGTATTTGCATGTATCATTTCTGGACAAAATCACTGTCTCTTTTGTTCTTTGTGAATGTTCGAACAGGTTAATTCCTGACTTCAAGCACATTGACACATTATTAGGAAGCGGACGTAATAACTAACAGGTTGTATAATATTCCGTCACAAAAATGTCCTTTCTTAATTTAGCTACATGGTAATACATGCATGAGTAATTGTCCCCAAAAATAAAATGTTGTTTTCCTTTATAAAATACAAGTACTCAACCTACGAACTACTAATGAGCTCGCGCTGAGGATTTTTATTTGTGTAGCAATTTTTGCAACAGCTCTTGCTTTGATCATGTTGATGGAGCAAACGTGTGGGGAAAAATTGCTACACAATCTTAAAATTGCATAGCAAATTGCAGAAAATGCTATCGCGAGCCCTGGACACTTAATTTTTAGTTTTTTTCCTCATTGAGGTCGGAGGTCTCTTAAGTTAGCTCATGTCCCACCAGAGAAGATAGGTGTTTGTTAGTCCGAAATGGTTTTCCCTGTTGCCACAATTGCCCTTTTTTTCACATCATACTGACTTTTCGGCTAATCGC
>JAMKCH010003306.1:0-87677 GCA_023653785.1 Ophioderma brevispina
TTGGGTTGGCCCTCTGCCGCACGCCGGGGTTCGCTAGCACTGTACCTCCGCCCTCGTTTGTGGTCCACACTCCGGGTTTTTTTGGGATGACTCCGGGGTACCCTGCTTACCCTCCGGCCACTACTCTTTGGCCCACAGGTAAAAGTATCCGCCTTTTTCCCATTCCGGCTTACACCTCTCACCCTGGCATGTCGGGGCCGTGGGCGGTGTGTGCCGGGGTCGCCGCTTATTCCGCAGGTTGCGTCGCAGCAAGGAGCTGCGGTTGCAGCGGGTAGCGCGGTCCAGCCTAGTGCTGCACCCGCTACTGTGGCTCATCCCCATCCGATTCCGAGTCCTCGACACGAGCGGAGGGTTTGTGATGATGATGCTGGGGGCCCTCGTCATCGCCGCGAGCCGCGGCCACACAAATTTCGGAGCTGCCGTCGGCATCCGACCTGTTCTCCGTCCTCTTCTCCCCGCCGTCCTCAGTACTGATGTCTTCTGGCCTTGGCCTAGCGTCGCGAGGGTAAAGCCCAAGTAGGTGGGGAGCCTCAAGCTGAGTTCTTGGTCTCCAAGCCGACGCGGTCCGTTCCACTGTTCTCACTGCCCAAGTACTTTCATGAGGCGTGGGATGCATTGGACACACACTGGATCACGGTTTCTGACACTGTTCTGAAGCAGCGGCGCACAGCGTGTCCCAACGAGGAGAAGCTGAGCCTATCACCGCCGGTAAAGCCGAAGCATCAAGACGGCAATCAGGAAGCCAAAGAATCGTCTGCCGCCACCCCTGCTCCTTCTACTGCTGCGTCGGCGCCGTGCGTTAAGCCCCCTCCTCCTAGTTTCGGCTCAAGCGTCCGGCTTCCCCGTCCAAGTCCTTCTCTGCCCATGGCCAAAACGCAAAGACTGTTGTTTGACGGGTCGGTGACCGTGCTGTCGTCCGAGCAGCTTCCCTTCCTCCTTGGCCATATCCCCCCCCTTTGTCTGGCGTCTTCTTCTTCATTAGTGTCTCTCTTACTATTCATCGTTCTCCATCCTTTCTAATGGTGGCTGCAACTGTGGATACAGGTTACCGTATCGAATTCATTGCAGCCCCTCCCCGTCATACATTACAGATCGAAATGGATTACAGGCCACCCGCGGGAAAATTGCGATCAAATCGCGGTGAAATCGCGGGGAACTCGCGAGAAAATTGCGATTGAAAACACGGTGAACCCCCCCCGCAAAATCATCGCAGGAAATTTGCGTGAAATCGCGGTGGTTTCGCGGGGAAATCTTCGGAAGAAGCCTCGTCTGATCCGACAACGGCGTGATGGCCTACTGCGCCGATTATCCATCGGCCTCCCGGCCGTGATAGTGTGGTTGTGACAATCACCTGAGCTTAGCCTAAAATCAATAATGATGTCAAGTGGCAATATCATTGTTGTGGACCCTCATATTGATTCGGTTAACACATTACACTAGTTTCTTTCAAACATTTTACATGGTTTCGCGGACATTCCGTATTCCATGTTTTTTCATTTTTGAACTTTAAAAAAACTTAAGACATAAAGCATGGATACTAAACTCGGAGCTCCGGCTGTCGCATTGATGCTTCTACATTCTTTAGGGAATTCTCTGACACGACACCGCCGTCGTGTAATGAACTGGGGTAATGAATACTACAATTTAATTTTTGGCCAATCATAGTCGGTATTACTACAATGCATATCATATTAAAATTAATGTTAAACTTACACTAGTCAAGGGCTTTGTGGAGAAACATTTATTTTATATTTACATTTTAACGAGAGTTGTAACCGGAAGGAAGAAGGCCATGTAGAAACTTTAAAAATGTGTATACAATACGGCCGCAACCTCCACTCTCTATTTTAAAGCTTGGATTTGGTTGCACTTCTAATTGCACGTGGGCAGTACCTGGGCATGACCGGGGCGTGGCTTAGATTGTTGAGATTGAGAAACTTAATTTGCAGTGGAGTGGACGTGTCATCTCATCGTGATGAATCTCAGAAACGGAGCATGAATTCACATGTTTCTGTGTGAAAACGAATTAGGCAAACTTACGAAAACAGAAAAATATGGCAAGTAAAACTATATATTTCTGTCATCCTGTGCCCCGTTGCTTGTATATATCCGGTAGAATATCAATCGACAGTATATTTCCGAAACCACATCACATGGATAATCTTTATTTCAGAGTGGTAAACGGGTTTCGTACTTGTATTACAGAATTAATTACATCAGGATTAAATTACGCATGCAGGGAATCCTTGTCGTTACCGTCATTATACAGAATAGGGGGGATCGCTTTCATCACTTCGTTTTTATTTTATTCTTCATGTAACAATTTGTTAAAACAGTAGTATAAACGACAAATAGCTTGGAAACAGTTTGTGAGAGTGTTCCCCTTGTTATATTTCTTCCTTATCGACGAAGTTATCAGAGCTCGGCGAAACTTTAAAAATCGTCCCCGCCTTGGTAAAAGGCCCCCCAACTCTCAAGCCACATTCAGCCCCCTCTTTTAACATCAAGGACTCACATTTACTTCGGAGAGGGGCCCGGAGGGCGGGGTTCATATCCCGAGGAGGGTTCTTGGATTTTGTTGGTTACCATCCCTTGATTACTTTTTCTTTATGTCAAATTTGTCGGTTTGTTTTGGTATTCTCGCCAACAATAATTTACACAAGGGTTTGTTGGCTAACATTAATATTATTGTAAAGTATAAGTATAAAAAGTACAAGTATATTTTGACCGCCCCGAAGTTAAACATGATTTTCTGTGTCCTTTCTTGATTTTAAAAGCTTGTTGGTGATGCCGTGAGCAAGCCTTGGAGAGCTTCGAGGGACCGGAGGTGTGTATTTGTTACATTCCGCCGCTATTATGATTAGGAAGACAGTTGAAGAAGGAAAGATCTGTGATTCCAGGCGATTTTGGTTGTCGTAGTTATTACTATTTTACGATGTTATGATGAGCGAATTTCAAGAAACACGGGTAGAAGTACTTGTATGCGATCTCCTAATTCGTAGACCTCCCTTATGACCTATTAAATCATGGGAATCTCCCACATGACGTATATGTAAATTAACAAACTGCGAACCCGACACAAAAATTTTCCACTGTCAACAACTACGTCTCGCTCATTTTTACATTCTGCGGTGACAGGGGGGGGCAATAAAAACTGACACATACGTGTTTTAAAACATCCACGGTTAGATTGGGAAAAAGAAATTTGTGTGATTCCATCACGAATACAAATCCCCGTTAAAAATCTGAATTGGGTCCAAATCTTTGCATGTCTGTGCTATTTTTTATACATGCCCGCACACTGTTGGTTAACAGGTGCAGTGTTGCTTCATGTTACATACATGTTAACTTCATTAATTATTAATCACTGAAGACCCGGACTGAAGCACATGCTGACATTTTAACAAATTGATCATCATAAAAGTACTTTACAGAAAATGGTATTATCATTTTTCGTCTTTTATGCTAGCACATTCCAATTTCAATCCATAGTCAATAGAAAGACTGTAGATTTAATTCGACATCTTGAGCTTATAGGCCCTTAGTGATTGCAAATTTGACAATTTGTGACGCCCAAATTAGAAAATTACTAAAAGTGGAATTCGTAGGGTTAACACGTGTGTGTGTGAAATGCGGTGGCTTGCTCCGTGTGGACGTATTCCGGCAGGCTGCCGCTTTTAATTAATCTTACATTTATCGTTGTTTGTCTTAAAAATGTGATTATAACTTAAATAAGTGTTTACATGAGAAATAAAGATGGTATTTTGAAATACAGTCATTTGTTTATTGGACTACTATTTCTTAAACGCCCGGGGGCGGCAACGATTGAAACACCTGATATAAACATTCACCAATTCAGGTCGCAATTGTCTACTGAGTCAGATATTGATGTTTAATGGACATCTTACAGCCTGATTTCACCAACGCGAGATTCTCCTAGTAACGAAATCTCGACAGCAAACCCGTTAAATATAAAAAAACTATAAAAAAGTTTTTTTTATGACAAGGGAGTTTATAATTACGAAGTGTAGCATTCTATGCAGACACGGACATGGAGTTTCGTAATTAATGGAAACGGATTCGATTGCTTCTCTATTGCATCCGAGGATTGCTTTCATCGCAAAAACACCCGTTGTCGGGTAATAAGTCTCACCGCGGGGGATCGTAAGCATGGTCTGTAGACCCTAGTCAGCCCCCGATATTATCGCGATGAATTTGCGGGTTTTGGCGGTGAAAATCGCGAGGAATTGCGGTGTGGAGTGATGAAATCGACCAGGGGCAATTGCGGGGGGAATAGCGGGAAGGAGGGAAATTGGGTTACTTCATTTCCGATTTCTGTCATGTATGCCGATGAGGCCACCATCCTTCGGAGTCCAGTGAAGCGGCAGGCCTCTTTGACGGATAGCGGAGAGGTCTTTTCCGCAAAGGGGCGATCGTCCGGATCAGCCCTCACTTCGGGAGGGATTATGGTCCACCTTCTCTAGATCGAAGAAGACGGGAGATTGGCGGCCGATTCTCAATTTCAAGCCGCTCAATTGTCTTCATCAAGCCAGTGCGTTTTCGAATGGAGACATTGGCCTCTGTGTTACGTTGCCCAATCAAAGGGACATGGGCGACGTCAGTCACTGGACCTCAAGGACGCCTAATCTCCACGTCCCAATTCACGAGACGATCAGCCATGGCTCCGTTTCTCGGTGAAAACTGGAGAGGCGTACCGGTTTCACTGCCTCCCCTTAGGCCTCTGTTCCACCGACCCAGGGGTTTTCACCCCCCCGGGTGGTGCAGGCCGTAGCAGCGTACCTCAGGCGCCGGGGGATCAATCTGTGTGTTTATCTGGACGACTGGCTAGTATACAAGCCCGTCAATGCAACTCGAGTTCGTAGCGCGAACAGTGACGAGCCTGGGTTTTCTGGTCAATTACCAGAAGTCCATTGTTCAGACACAGGACCCCCATCTTCTGGGTGCACAGCTAGACCGGGTCCACGGGTTATATACGTCCCGTCACCCGAGCCGGGTTGGAGAACATGGGTTCGTGTGCGATGGTGCTCACGGGAAGACCCCAGCATGCGACGTTGTTCGCATGGCTCAGGGTGCTGGGGGGCTGTGACAGTCTGGGTAGACATGAGTCCCAGACTGTCGCCTCACTGGAGGGCCCTTCAGTTGCACTTCTGGCGCATACCCGGACCCAGCGGACACCCCAATTACCAGGGTTTATCCCGATTGACCGCAATCTCACAGAGAGAGCTGGAGTGGTGGACTTCCTTCGCCCCAACCCTCGTGGTTGGGGTTGGTTCAAATTCCCAGCTTCTCCTCCACGACAGTCATATAGACATTACGCGTCATGAGTGGGGATGGGGCGAGTCATCTAGGGGAGGATCACGTGTTAGGTCAAGTGGTCGCCCGCAATTCCCTTTACTCCTCTGTGACCTCCCGAACAGGTCCTCAAATCCAAACATGCTCGAACTTCTAGAAGTGGTGTACACCCTCAAGGAGTTCAAGTCCAGGCTGGTGGGCGCCAAAGGCCATGATTCAGTCCGACAAACAAGGATGTTAGTGGCATATGTGGATACAGGCAGGGGGCACAGGTCCCCCACGCTCTTGTTTGCACACCATTCAGCTTCGGAATTGGTGCAGCAGACGCGACGGGGATAATCATCGTTGCGACGCACCTTCAGGTGTTTACCAAATTGGCGCCAGAACTATCTCTGGGCCGACTGGCCGGCCCCGCAGAATGGTCCCAGCCCCACGGGTCGTCCAGATGATCTTCGACAGGTTCTATTACCCGCGAGTAGATCTCTCGCGTTGCAACGAATCACCAGCTCTCGGTACCCCCAGACAGGAGCAATTGAGGCTGGACGCTCCTCTATCAGTTGGGCGGAATGAAAGCGTATGATTTCCCCTTCCTCTGAAAATCGCGTTCTTCAAAGATATCAGAGGAGGAATGCAACATTTCATCATGATAGCCCGGTTTGTGCCTCTGACCACCTGTGGTTTCGGCCCAAGGTAGACCTGCTCGCAGGTCGTCCAAGGCTGTTAATTACCGCAGGTTCCGGACCTCGTCCGGGACATCGGTTCGGACAAATTCGAGTCTGAAGATAGAGCACCTGAAGTTAACTGCTTGGCCCTTGTCCGGAGTCGTCTTCAGGAGGAGGGCCTTTCGTCGATAGCTGCTAACCTGGCCGAGCGGGGTAGACGCCCAAGCACGCTCAGAACTTACTCTGGACGCAATCCTGGTGTGACATTTTGCATCCTGCACCGCCTCCTAGTACCTGTGCTAATCTGGCGATGTTAATGCAATTTGTTACATCAACATCGGATTGAAGGTAAGCAGATTCCTGTATGAGTCATGTAAGAACAGTGGTGTTCTAATGACTCGTAAGGAATGCTTGCTTACCTTCTCCGATGTTGATTCCTGGCCCGGCCCGCCCCCTGCAGGATGTTGATCTTGTTAAGGGTAAGACGAAAAGAGGAAGAGGATTGTGGGTATGACGTCATTGGGGAGGTGTCGTCATACAGGGTGATCGAATGAATATATTTATGTGGGAATATATTTTCATGGGAGGTTCTGCATCTGCCTAAAGACAATGCAATTTGTTACATCAACATCGGAGAAGGTAAACAAGCATTCCTTACGAGTCATTAGAACACCACTGTTCTTACATAACTTTGATATGTGGACCAAGCATGACCACACATATTGCATATGCAACAGAAGTATGAATGAATCTCAAGTAGTCTCGGATAGCTTTATTTGCTAAAGGTGGTCCAAGAAACTACAGCAATATGCATCATATTCTAGCAGGATAATTACTAGCAGATATTGTTTCTTTTAATTCTAAAAATATTGCAAATTTTTTTCATGAAAATAAAGTCACACAAAATAATAACACTACGATGTTGTACATGTTGTTTCTTACTATCTACAGGTAAAGCACTTAAATGCAGATTCTGCCCGAAGGTGTTCGCCAAAGCATCAAACCTGAACAGCCACGAGTCACGACACACAGGTCAAGGCAACTACAAGTGCGATTTCTGTAACAAGGCCTTTTTCTATAGGTTTGAACTAAACAACCATTTGCAGAGTCATGCAGGTAAGTTAAAATTTACATAACTTTTTGGGTTTTTTTAATTTAAAAATATAAACCTGTTCTTGCAGTACTATACCCATGCACTAGGAATAGGTGATCCCCTCCTGCATTTTGTGGGTAGTTTATGGTCAAGGAAAATGATTTTGTTTGGTAGGATTAACTCCCATTTTAGTCCAAGAATATTGGCTTTTATGATCAGGCCCGTACACGGGGGGAGGGGGGAAATTCCACAAAAGGGGCAAAATGTCCACTTTTTGCTGAAATTTTTGATCAAAAGGTCCAAATTTAAAGAAATGTTGACATACGACAGTCCACTTTCCTTCTGATGATAAAATGTTCAAAGTCCACAAAGACCATTTTAACAGGTGGGATTTAGGTCCACTTTTAACAAAGGCCCCACTTTCGAAAAAGTCCACTTTTTCGAAGTCCCCGCACCCCCCAAAATAAATCATGCGCCGGCCCTGGTTTATGATATCTGTAAGCGATTTGCCAGTCCAACTCACCACATTAGGCAAAAAAAATATTGTTTGTCCGTATAGCTCCAGAAACAGTAGGTTTGGTAGGTCGGAGGTTTTTTTTTAATGTTGTCTTGTAAACTCATATTTAAAGAATGGTAATATAAATCAAACACAACACTTTACTGTTTCAACTCTTTTTATTCAATGGCCAGCAATTCAAACAACTCGCCACATGCCGATTTTTGAGGTGATGATTCCTAGAACCGTGCTGCCAATCCCGCCCATATAAAGTGGCACAAAATTAGGCCATATTTTTCCTGTAGTGGTAACCATAGTTAGGAATAATTTGTGCATTTGGGTAATGGGCAATTCCACGTCATTGGGACGGTTCCTTTTTGCCCACCCTCTCAGTATTCAAAAATGTATTCCAACAATATGAAGCTAAGGCATTTATTTTCATTTCTGGTATTGATAGTTAACATCTAATGTTTTCACAAGAACATCAACATCTAGAAAGCTCTAGTTCATTAAACAGGAAATAGCTTCAGAAGTCGGCGTCATGGACATTACGAAAATGGACAAGCAGTTTTTTGGACATCAATTATAACCAAAACGCTCTGAAGTTGCAATCTCAAGTTTTTCATAATTCCTGTGTAGGTATTTTAACTATGGTAACCACTTTATTTACTGGAATTAAAATAAGGAAAGCACTTCTTATAATTAAAAATCTTCCAAATGTTTTCATGGGGACTTACTATTTGTAATAAATGGTCATGGACGTTACATAATTTTGAATTTTCAACATTCGCTCAAAAAAAATCAAAATTGATACCCATAGGTTTTGTGCTTATATGCAAAAACATGCTTATCAGTTTTTGTTTGAATGCCATCTGAATCTATTTTTGGAAGTTTACATGATGTTTTTGAATAGTGGTATTATTTAAATAACCAGTTTAGGTCAAACCGGGGTTACGGGGCCGCTTTTCCTATTTTCTTTTCACACACGCTTTTGAAAACCTACTCTTACATATACCAACTATAAGATAACCAATATGTGCCATGCTCAGCTAAATTTGAAGCCGTCTTATCTTTATTAGTTTGCTGTAATCATTCTTTGAATATTGCCTAATGTTGCCCATTGCAAAGCACAGGGGCAATGCACTTTTCCCCTGTAAAAATTATTGAAGTATTTCCAGAAATAAACTTTAAGGGCCTACTCACAAACCTAAAGTTGACAGAAAGGTGAAACTTCTTGAGAGGGTAAAACTTATGATTATCTTTCCAGTTGTTACCCTTTGAAGTGCGTATTTTAAAAAAGTTGCGAAAAATGATGTAAAGCGGCCGCTCGTGCCCAATTTTGACCTAAAATGGTCATTTGTAAGAATTCTACTTATCAAAATGTCTGAAAACTTCAAGACCATTCTCCTGACATCAAAACATAATTTTAAAACATTACCATAACAAACTTCCCATTACCCATTTACGGGGTGTTTCTAAATTATAAGTGTCCATGACGTAACGTCCATGACGTTAAACGTCCATGACGCTCATTAGCATATGCTAATTAGTATAATTATTTTTTTTCCATATTATTATCACTCCATCTCCATATATGTACATTAAACATTGTACATACTAGATATCATTATAATCATTGCATGGTAGTGTAGTTACAGGAAAAAATGGAAAGGATAAACGTCGTGACGTTACATACATTCGGTGGAAAATCAGAAGTAAAATTTGGAACTCAAAGAACGCCCTCTAGATCACTGCATTTGATTAAAAAATTGCAGTTATAAAAAAGATACCTATCTTGGTATTAATTAAAAATGAATGACATTTCAGTGGGTCAATATTTATAGATACAGGACTTAAATATTTGACAGCACAATTATTAAAAATTGCCAAATCTTGTTTGCTTTCTAAATCATTTTTTTCCAAAACATAAAAATAAGAACAACACTGAAAACATTCAATATTCTGAATGCAGATTTACAGATAAGGTATCTTTCTTCCAGTTCAATGTAAATTGTTGCATAAACTGATTTCATTTTAAGGCCAAGGGGCCATTGCCGATGGAATTGCCCATATTCGTTCACACAAACGTTATTAAAACAGAAAAAATCCAAAGAAATGACCTATAGGCTGCCAAAATAAAGCCCGTAAATTGAAGTGTTTTCACCACCAAATGAACTTTTAGATTTTGTGCGGCACTAATTGAAGCAGCGAAACGAAGACCGACGATAAAGGCTAAACACCGGCAAGTGACCTGGATAAGTAGACAGCCTGTGGTGTTTGAATAACAACCCTTTAAAGAACCATGAGGACATTTCCCGGAGAAGCTCCCTCAATTTTGTTTTGAATCCAGGTTTTTTTGGCATATTTGTAGTTTTTTTACCAATGGATAAATCACATCTGAAGTGAATAAGCCAAATACGGCCGTCTGTGTAAAAATGATGATTTGGTCATTTCTGTTCGTGCACGACAGAAATTCTTTTTCTTCGTGCTTATTTGTCCAATAAACCTTCGAAACGTTCTCGGTTGGGTCACAACCGATCAATGCAATTTGAGGGAAATTTGTATACTCAAACATATCTCCTCCTGTCACTTTAATAGCATTTTGGCTCCATGTTGTCTTACACATTCACGCTTTTTTCAACCGAACCGACGGTCGGTAACGATCTCCATTTTGAAAGTGAAAAAATATACCTTTCGGTTTACGTTCAAGTCGGGGCTGTATCGCAGGGGGCAGACAAGGTCAACCCTCTTTGCGATGCAATACAAACTTTATGCATGTAATAGTTCAATGGATCAAAAAAGCCCCCCCCGGGGTGGACACTTAAATAAATATGCCTGCACGGGCGGGACCTACCAGAGGGGGGTCACTGGTGAGGGGGTAATTTGAGTAAATTTTTTGGCTGAAATATACGTGTTTTGGGTCAAATGAAAGGAAATAAACTTTTAAACATTGTATGTGTATTCCATTTTTCCTTCCATTTTATCAACCGGTTGAAATTTATACTTAATTAATGTATTGTGTTTTAAAATATTCAAGCTATATCACGCCCACTGATACTGTGGAGTCGTAGGAGGGCTCTGCAGAATGTTCGTCTAGCCTGACAGCTATTTTATGTATAGGCATATAGCAGTCCCGTTGAGTCTTCATCCAAAGCTCCTCCAACATCATGTGAGATGATATTCCATCTCAGAAACCTCATTTCTCAGTTAGTCCTTGTAGTACTAGATACACAATACTATCATCACATAAGTGACATTGGCATAAATAAACTACTGAACTACTCGCTTGGTTAGCATAAAGTGTATGAAGCAAAAGCCTAGTATCCTCCGATTCCCTCAAATGGGATGAGCTCTTCAACTGGTTTTTTCACTTCCAACAGTCAACGTCCGGAAGTCATCTGATACGTTTTTTGGACACCTCATGGAAAGTTTTCGAATTTTAATTTTGTATCTTTAATTGAAAGAAATGACAATAATCTGTGAATATTGTTTTTGTCATCAATATTCGCCTATACTGAGCCTTCTTCGGTTTAGGATTAGCATCAAAGTGAAAAAATATATTGTCAGATTTTTGTGTTGAAACCTCTTTAAGTATTTCCAAATATCTCAAGTTTAACTTGGAAACCGTGGATCAGGCCATTTTGTAATTAGGTGTTAAACCAACATCCCGGACGGACATTTACACTCTAATAAACTTTGTTTCCTGGCATGCCCCTGAAGTTTTTCATGCTCATTTGTTCTTGATATACACGGTATGTTGGAGATGAAAAGCACCTTGCTTACATGATACAGTTTTGTAAAACACCAATTCAAACTTGATGGTGAAATTAACTATGATGACTATAGGAGGGCCTCCTCCTCTCCTTACCCCCCCGGCGAGGTCCTTTAGGTTTTTTGGGATTTTTGGGCTAAAAATGCAAAAAATGTTCAAAGTACAAAATAACTTGTCAGATAGTATGCATGCATACAAACTAACATGATATTGATGATATACTTTTTCTAAAGTTTTTCAGATGCTTTTTTTTTTAAAAAAAAAAATTTACATCAATTTATCCAATTTCCAATGCAAAAAGTATAGCATGTCCGGCCGTCCGGTGATGAATTGGTTTACATCTTTCTCAAACAATAGAACTTGCTTTGAAATTCTAATATCCCTAACTCCTTAAACTAACTGCATTAAATGCAGTTGTGAAAAGAGAATCACGGGGCGACCCCTGCCTTGGATTAGTTTGGGAAATTGGCCACCCTAGATCTAACACGAAAAATAACACTACTCCCTCCATTTCGGCGGTGATTCGCATATTTTCCTCTATAATGGGATGTATGATCCACTGACTGACACAGAGCTAACTAAGTTGACTAAATTTGTTGGTTGAAAGTACTTAGCAATGTCAAGTAAGTTTATACAGAAGGAATGAAAATACCAAAAAGTTAAAAAACGCACTTTTATCTTGTCCTTCCGTGATATTGAACATTTAATGATATAGTAGGAACCATGGTAACAGCAAGGGGATATGACGAGGGTGCGAATGTATGTATGTATTTAGTATTCAGGTATGTAGTATGTATGTAGTATGTATGTATGTATGTATGTATGTGTGTATGGAATGTGTGTGGAGTTTGTGTGGTGTCGTGTGTGTGTTGTGTTTGTGTGTGGTGGTGTGTTGTGTGTTGCTTTCGTGTGTGTGTGTGTGGTCTGTGTTTCCTGTGTGTTCATCGTGTTGTGTTGTCTGTCTGTGATGTGCTTCTCGTTTCGGTTCGGTTTTTCCTTTTTCCCCGCCGCACTACCCTTCGCCCCGTTTTCCGCCGTCGCTCTTCCAACCAACGGGGGGTTAAGGGCATAGGGGGGCTTCAGGGATTGATATGTCCAAAGGTCATCTGGCCAGGGGAGGAGGCAAGGTGACGGGCGGGATTTTGTGAAAGCGTGACAGGCTGGCAAACTGGGTCCAAAGGGCCATCCGGGGATAAACGGCAGGCGTGTCTCACCTACTCTGGGGTTTATAGGGACACGGTGGGCTGGACGGGACTATACGAGCGCAACAAACCTAATAGCTCGACTGTGGGCAGACAGAAGGAACCGAGAAGGATATTTAGGATGAATATATATGTCTAAAAACTGGTACATTTGGTGAAATATGAACAAACATGGCCATAAGACTATAATGTGTACCAATGCCCCACCTCCCCAACCCACCCACACACTACCACACCCCTGACCCCGACATACTTTTAACTATGATGAGCCGACGAAGTTGCTAATGGTTATTTCATAAACAAATTATCATAATTTGCTATCCTTTGCTAATGCAACATTACCCTAGTGGAAATAGGCATGACCCCTCCCCTTCCCTCCCCCCACCCCCCGGGCACCCATTGAAAAACGTGGTCCACCCGGGAATGTTTACTATGGTCCATAGAGCTACCCAATAGGACACGTTTTTAATAGCATGATGTCCAGTTTGAAATGGAATTTGGGGTTGTGGTGCCCCCTGCCTAATACGGTCTCTCAAAACCTATAGCTCTTCCGTAAATACTTGAAAACCTTGGGAGGGTCTGCTACTTGTTCTATAACCTACTGGAAACATAGAATTAATATTTAGGATTAATATATCTGTCCATAAGAAAGCTGTAACATTTGGGTGAAATATGAATACCAAACAGCCTAGATACTTCATGTGTACGCAATTCCTGTTTCCCACGCCCACCCACCCTGCCCCACCCCCCCCCCCACCCCGCCCCACCCCATCCCACCCACCCCACACTGTGGACCCACTCAACAGGTCTGACCGTACATACTTTAGTAAAGTAGTAGGCCTTATACTGATGTTATATCATAACAAAATATTAATTTGCGTATCGTTTGCTACATGCAACCTTTGTCTATGGAAATAGGGTCTAGGAGGGGGTAAATTTGACCCCCCTCATAACACCCCCCCTGCAGCTGAATTGTAAAACGTGTCCACCCTAGGAGCGTTACCTTATTTCCACATAAACTACTCCAAATAGACAACGTTTTTTATCATCAGAGATGTCATTTGCAGTGAATACAGGGGTTTGCCCCCGCCCTATGAATATTGACAAAAATATTGAAACAAATAAAATTATATATAAAAATCTTAATGAATAATGAAATCGGTCCTCATCACCTTTTAAAACCTGTTTTGGAAGGATCCTGGGGAATAATTTTTTTATTTTTTAAATTTGTAATATTTAACTTCATGACCTCTAACTCGGTCAATATACGAAAATCTCAGATCACATCAATTCCATGGTGTTTCATAATTACAGATTCATGTCATTGAAAGGTCTGGAAAACAATACAAGCAATGAAAACCACAACAATACTACAATCCAACTGAAGTTTCCAACGACTCTGAAAATTCCAAATACACCTGGGAATATTTCCTAGATATGCAGAGAAGAATGCACATTATTAACATTTGAAGAAATTTACTTTTGATTTTGGGTGAAATTGAGTTTATTTTTTTTGTTTGTGGGCCGCCAGCTCTATAGCTGGCAGGACCACTTAGCAATCCTTCCGTTGTGCGTGTGTATTCATGTGTGTGTGTTTTATGGTGTGTGTGTCAAAATTGTTAATTTTTTTTAAATTGACCTCAATTGAAAGTTTAACTTCAATGGGAACAATCTTCTGTCATAGTGGCACATGGGTCCCTCATATGTTGACGAGGTCCAAGGTCATGTGAAAAAGGGTCAAAGGTCATGTGAGGCAAGTTGTAAAATTGGCTACAAATGTACAATTGATTCTAAATTGAAAACTTGAAGTTTCAATTGGAACCAACCTTTTGTCATAGGTGCACCATGCGAGCACTCATATGTTGATGAGATCAAAGGACGTGCCCAGGTCCAAAGGTCTGGGGCTTCCCCAAGCTTATTCCTTTGAATCATATGAGCGCGAAAGCCGAGAACTCTGCGAAATTCTATTTTTTTTTTGCATTTTTTTATTTTTTTTCTTTTCTATCATGACAACATGTACATGTATGCAACTTGGTCACACATTATAATTTTGCAGTGCACTGTTTCTACTTTCTGCTTCCGTTGAAATCAGGCTCTTTGTAGACTGTTTCACTTCACCACCTGTGCACCTGTTGAGCTTTACTGTTTTGCATAATCATGTTACTTGCAAATCTTGTGTGTGTAGGGTGGGAATCTTGTTCTTGTAATTGTTCAATTTGTCATGTTCCTGTGCTTTTGTTTGTTTGTGTTTGTGTTTTTGTTTGTTGAGGGGTGGGGTTCCTTGTTGTGTGTGAGTTTTGTTGTTTGTTTTGCATTGGTCCTCTCTGTTTTGATAACCCTGTGGTCAATTTTATATTTTAATATTTTACATGTTTTTTTTTCTAAAGCTTAAAAAATCTTTAATTTTTTACATGTCATGTAAATGTCTTGTGAAGTACGGAATAAAAATCGAAAAAAGATTTATGATATTTATTTTGTAAATAATTTTAAACAAAAACTTGAGGATTTGAGGTAAAAAAATATAACCCCACACTGTGAGGACTTACCACAGATCACATATACCACAACTTCATCATACTTGCACTTTCCATATGACCACTAACTCCACACAATTTGAATTGTGTTATATTGTTGGTATATGCTTAGTAGTAAGATAAATCAAAAACACCCCAAATTAGGTGGCACTTACAGCAATTTTTTTGCCTTTTTTTTTTTGGTTCATCCTCCATGTAAGACCTCATGGAATTAGCCTAGCATGAACTCTTACTATAAGAGGATCAAGGGATTACAAGGATTGTACAGCTTTATATTAATTCCGTAACGAGTCTTACATCTAACTCATGAGTAGCTTACAACCAGTACGACCTATTTTTACAAGGTCAACATCTAAAGATATAACGGGTTTGACGTTGCTGATATTGCCATTGGGACATTTTACCCATTGAGAGACCCATTGCTGATAATTGCTTGTGGTAGACTACTCAAAAGATTGAAAATTCCCGTTGCCTCCATTTCTCTTGTCCATCATGCACTATTTCCCTCCCGCCGAAGTACTTGGCGGTTCTCCCGAATGTCGAATGTCCGTTTGGCTTCTGAATACGGTAGTCGTGCAGCAAGTCCAGTTTAAGAACCAGGACGTTCTGCATGAGAAACGCAGTGCGCCCTAGCTGCTGGACTTTTTCCCCTCAGGAGATAGCCAAAACCAAATTGTTGCTAACTGCTGCTATGACATTTTTGCTCTTTATTGCCACTTGACAAAACATTATTTCTGCAAAATTGCTGTTTGATGTCTAGCGATGACTGGTTTGCGCTAAGTGCTCTACATTTTCCCGCAAGGAACCAGGTAACCTGTTAGAGTTAAAAGTAAGCTCTAAGTGTGTAAGCATTGACCTTAAGGGTTTTGTGACAACCATTTTATAACCATTAGAGTGGGCTACAGAGTCAATGTTCCAGATCACTTCGAACACACTCATTCTCCATTTGATTACTTTAATATCCCTATCCAATTTTTGAAGAAAAAATGAAAAGTGCAAAAAACCAGGGTTGCCCGATCAAAAAGTCCAAAAACCAGTGGGGTGCCCATCAAAAAGTCCAAACCAGGGGGCCCCAGCAAATTCCAAATGTTCCAACCAAATTGTCAAAAATTTTGATTTTTGACCATAACTTCGACCAAATTATTTTTGTTTCATTTGGCTTAATGTGTTGTGGGGCCATACCCCTGATTTTTGGTGTATTAGGTCATCATTCGATGCAACTTTCATTCACCAGTAGTGTTTTGTTTTCTGCAAAAGGCGTTTTTTGCTTAAAGGCAGCTATCAGTGATCTGCCGAAAAGAGTTAAAATTTGCAGGAAGTAGCTTAAAATTTCGTGAATAAGCTGTAGATTCTACTAAGTTATTTTGTTCAAACTGAAAACTGATACGAAACGGAAGAAAACAGCAGTATTCACAGATATGAATCTCCATTGAATTTGTGTGGTAGTAAAGCTGGTCCACGGACAGTAATACTAACAATTCAATTGTTTGTCGTTTAGCTGCGTTTTGGGGTGTATCGGGGCAAGTTAAAGGGGTGTGGGAGGTTTAGTGAAACGACCTATGACGGTTGTTCAGGGACATGCAAAAATCGTATTTTTAGCAAATCACTGATAGTGCCTTTAAAATTGAGCTCTGCGGGCGCTTGCCATAAAATGCGCATTTTTAATCATAACATTTGTTGGGGGGGCCCTCCATTGAAACCTACACTAAGAAAGTTTGTTGACCAACCCTGTATATTCCGATGAGAGTGTTTTCATCACATTTTTAAAATTGCCGAGACCACGGGGGCCCATGGGTAAGGTGTTTCGGCCAAAGGTAGCTCAAATCGTTCAGGAAATGAATGGAATTAACAAGTCTGAGATGGCCACTGTAAAGATTTTAAACTTTGTATGATGTGTACTTTTTGAGAACAGCGCCCTCAGCAGGTCCAATGTTAAGCATAAAACCTGCAAATATCAAAAAACAAAAGTCTGTGGTGAAGATGGAAGTTACATAGAATAGAATTAGTTCCGTGCGACGGGGTCCAAAACAGGTGGGGGCATGAGCTATTGCCGACAAAAATGAAGGTAATTAAACAAAAGCTTATGGGGAAGATTATGGTAAAAAATATGATTTTTGGCCAATATGACAGCCATTTGGATTTTTCCCTGGGCACCTTGTTTTCCAGGACATTTTTAATTTTTTTGTTTTTTTGAGAATGGGATAAGCATCATTACATCATCATTCAAGCCTGTGTTTGAAGTAATTCCATGGCTTAACTATGACCCAAATACCCTCTATAAGCCCCCACTCTAATACCATGAAATTTTATTAATCTTTCCCTGGGTCAGCCAGCGCACACAATGGTTGAAAAAAAAAAACGCATTCTTGGGGCCGGACCTCGAACCGCAACCTCCGTATTACTATTGGCGGCGCTCTTACCAATAAGCTAACAAACCAGGCGGGCCGAGGAGCCGGTAGATAGCATCTATAGGTTTTCGGATCCGAACAATGTTCTCCATCGCTCAACCTACCCACCCCTGAAGAACTTTGCCGTCTCGATACCCTCCACCCATCTTGACATTACCATAATAACTCGCAGTTGGAATCCGGTATTCTATTCCTGCATTTGCATAGTTATTAAACGTTTTACACCTCAAACTTACTAAACACCCATTGGTGTCCGCACGGGTTCACACCACAACAAAACCGGGACACCAGGACCTGAACGGCCAATTACAAACGTTGTGCACAAGTCTAGGCGACGCTTCACTGGTGTACGCCCGCTGGGTAGTGATGGACTATGCATGTATCCAAGCACATCAAAAGACACCACTCATAATACACAACACAATAGGAGTAGTGGGGGCGTGGGGGCGGAGAATCACACATTTCTGCGGAGGTAAGGACATAACACATGGCCGGTTTGGGGTGGCTGGTGGAGGCGAGCTGGCAGTGGCGTTGCTTTTTCACCCTGGGGGGGTGGCACCGGCCGGGGGGGGGGAGCACGTGAAACTGCGGTGGTTTTGACCGTGTCTTGGTAAAGGGCTGTCGTGTGCCGAGTTTTCTTGGCTCGTTGTCGTGTTTGTACGGACTCCATTCAGATGGTGGACCTGGCACTGTCGTTTGCTTCAAAAAGTCTCTGGTCGGAGTGCACATGCTGTAACACAGGGTAAACCGTGAAGGTCATGCAAAAACGCCAATCACTAGTTCCCACGTCGTGATGTTTGCAAGAGCGTTAAAATGGCAGGGCATATTGGAAAACCCGGACAAATAAAGTACATGCCGGAAATAAGTCATATTGAAAGTGCATGGCTTGTGTACACCGTTTTAGACAACGTAACGTTTTCAAGGTGCATATTCACCCCTAGCGGCAGAGGCCGCAAAAGCGCTGGTGCGTGTCTTTCCAAGACAGACCTAGCTACGAGCTTTTAAACAGTGGAAAGCAGTTCACAACTGATAAACACATGGTTGGCCACTCATATACAAACAATTTGAGTGGTGATGGCGGGCAACAGTACATTTCTAGTCGTAAATAAAGTTGTCTTGCGTTGCTTCTTTCTTTCTGCGTCAAGAAAACAGCAGAACCGTTAATATCTCCCCTGAAGTACCAATAGTGGCCGAAATAACCAAACAAACCACCTGCCAGATGGCAGCCAGCTCATGGGGTGGAAAAGGGGTTTGCCTTACCAAGAGCGAGCTTAATCGTCCATCGAAAGATCACAACCCACACACAATGAGGGGACCGGAGAGGGAAAGAGCCATACAAAAGTGTATGTTGTGATCTCCTCTTCTCACAGAACGAAAGTTATGTTAATTCCCTCCATGCAGTACGCATTCCAATTCCAGACCGTATAAATGTGCCATCGAAGAAGATAGGCAATCAGCTCGGTACAATCTTTCGCTGATTTGAATTGACCCATAAAAAAGAGAACACAGATGAATGTGGCGAATTTCGAAATCGAAAGCAATAACTAAAAGGTACATTAATGACCATAGTACATAGGACAGATTCCACAACCTGTGGTAAAGAGGTTCACAGAAAAATATTTCTTCAAAAACACAGGTAAAGTAAAGAGGCCCAAGCGGTGGTCAAGTTGCAAACGAAGTGGTCCTAAACTTTCAAGAAAAGTCACAAAGCTTCAGACCACAAGCAACCGGGACCCGACCAAAGAACGTACAAGTGCAACGATTTAAATGTGTCACATTTTTTTGACGATCTCCTGCGTAACACCCAGGAGGAAACCCCCAAAAAAACAGTGTGTGTGGTTCAAGCTGTGGTCAAAGGGTTTCAACTGAAGTAGATTATAACAGCAATGATGATCACAATCAGCAAAATCTCAGGCTGAATCACAATGCAGTGTCATTTGTCAGTCTTCTCGGGGGGCATCAAACCTCATGATCATGAAACGCGCGAGCACGTTTAGCCCCGTTCCGATGCAAGCTTTAGGTGTTAGAGGGCTGGTGGCCTAAGAGCAAGTCAGTTGAAGAAAACTGAAGAAAAACCCCGTAGGAATCATCCAGCCCAGATGCCAGCAGTGTTCAGAACCGTTCCTACAGAAATCAGACCGTTGTCCTTCATATGGAAGTGCAACACCAGACACAACTTACAAATGTGAAAAAATGTGGAGAGCGTGTTCAAACTGAGCGAGAGCGGACTAAAACATGGCATGCCTCTCAGGCAATTGCAGCTGACCTTGTGTAATGAGGAACTTGTGACATTTCATGAGTTGGAGATCATATTTTAGAATGAACACATGAAAAAGGAGATTAAAACCTAAAACGGTTTGGCTCAGCGATGCCGCGCAGGAATATTTTCCCCGATGAGTATCCTGCCGTATGGGGGCACAGGAAAAAGGAGCAGGTGGGGTTCTTAAATCCTTTTCTGGTGTCTCTTGTGTGGTTGTGTGAGGTTTCCGAACGAGTCAGAGCGAAGGGTATGGCGGAACGAGAGGCACATTCTGGTGGGAGAGAGGGTGGGGGGAAAAGCGCACAATAACTGAAGAGGGGGGACAAGGGTTTGTGTCACGACGGAAAGGTTCTATTAAACCAACACGTAATCTGCCCTCACTTTTCATGAAAGCACTCAGGGATGGCAGAGAACATTGTGATAATGATGCCAAACGAAGTGCCCTAAGTATGGTACCAACGGGCAGGATCGGATAATGGATCCACTGAAGTTAACGGGTGAATGTGGGCACAAAAGAATCTGCCAGTAAGACCTTGAGAAAAATTGGGGAAATGGGAAGAGGCTGAAAGGATATACCAGAGAGTAATGACGATAGACGCAAGAAAGAAATAAGTTTTTCAAATAATTTACTCAGTGTTGAACCACAATCCGTCACCAAATAGTATAGAAACATTGCAATTCACCCGCGGCAAAGGGCACACATTCAGCATACAAAGTGTACCCAAGTGCAAGACAAGGATCTGATGTCCAAGAAGTGTTTGTCACAAAAAGGGAGGGGCCCCTGAAACGGCAACTCAGGCTAAACATGAAATCTGCAAGAAGGGGTGTCGATCGACAGAAGGATAAATGGCATAGAGAACGTCGGTTGAAAACGCCAATGGGGGGCAAAAAGAAGCGCCAAATTCAGGGCCGGTACAACTGAAAAATCCGAACGTGGTCGTAAAAAAAGAGAGCAAGAGCAAAAACATGACACAGGCATACATCGAACCCTGTCCCAAAACAGTTGGTAAGGGCGGGAAGCAGGGTCAAAAAAAGACGTCGGCCAAGACAGCCCTAAGGAATGGAGGAGTAACCAAAACAGGGTGATTAGCTGTGGACTTATATGGTGACCAAGGCAGACCAAACCACCCCAACTGCCCTGAGTCAAAAGTGAAAAACCCAACATCTAGTGGTGGCCGCGTGGCTGGACGAGGTAGGGAACACCAAAAAAGAACATGACAGAAACAATTCTCATTTCTCACACAATCGAGCAAGGGGTGACACTTCAACTGGGTCTGAATGCCATCAAGACCGGGCAAAACCATATTAAGTGCACCCAATGATGGAGACTGATATTTGTTGGTCTGCAAGTAGAAATGCAGCATCAACATTGGCATAGCTAATAGAACAGGATACCCCAACAGTTTTGGCGCAATACATAGGTAATTAGTGGAAATCAATGGCCTGTCACTCAATTTCATGCTACGATTGTACATATTACTTGCAATGTCACTGGAAACTGGATTGGGGAAGAATGAGGTGTTGCGGTGTTGTTTTCACTGTCCGTCATAGAAAGACGTACAGTCGTTTCATTAACCGAGTGGCGGTGATGTTAATCTGTTTGACGTGGGGGATGGGGTTGATGAAAATTTATGATGAAACAGGTTTGATGACAGATCTGTTATAGCACATGTTCATGCAAAGCACTGCTAAAATTTAACCATATTATACCAAATCGCTAAATGTATAATTGTATTGGAACAAAATGCCACACGAAGCGTACAGAAATTTAACCTTTTTTAAACTAATTCTGGTAAAATATGAATGTTATTTTTGTCAAGAACACAATGAACTTGACAACATTGGGGGATGATTGTGTTATTAAACCCTGCATAAGTCTAGTTCAATCTTTGACAAAATTGCGTGCTCTCACAAATGGGATTAGATGAAATATTGGGAAGTAAAAGGTTTTTAAAGTGCAACACAGCCAATTTCTTTTAGGAATTTAAAACCACCATAATGTCATCGCCCAAATCACATATTGTCATATTTTGCAAAACACTTTTCTGCGAGAGATTGTGGATTGAAAATCTACTGGAACATTTCATGTCTGCGTATACCATGAAGTTAAGCAAAAAATCCTTTTGACTTGTGTCAAGGGAATTGGGACTATGGCTGACAGTGATATTAGGATCTGCAATATGCACTTCTATCTATCCAAGGACAAGAAAAACAAACATTTTCATTCAGTAGATTTTACTTGTATGTGCATTGACAATGAAATGCACTTGTGTGTTTCTTGGTATTTTGATATCCTAAATCCCGGTGTGGCATTTTGTAAATACTGATGAATCTATTTTACAATAACCTGCCCCTTCCCTGTTTTTATTTCGGAATCCTCCCTATTTGAACTTTTCCAACAAATTAGGGGATATCCTGAATTTCTAGGATAAAGCCCTGTTTCTGTTCTGAAATTTCAAACAACTTAAAATTTCTCATAAAAGTCCTGAAATTTTTTTTGGGCTCCTGAAGTCCTTCCTGCATCTTGAAAAACACTAAAACACTAAAAACAACCAGTGGTTTTAGGAGACTCTGCCCCTTTGTCCGCCAACAGAGGCCCTAGGGATCAAAAAAGACCCCCCCACCCATAGGGCTTTTTCGTGATGAGGTGTTTAATTGCAACACATTGCAATTCTGATTTTTGGGTTCTCAATGTTGTCAGGTATCTACTAAAACTAACTATGGGAATTGAAGCCTCATCTACCAAGGCACATTACTTATACTTGTACATGCATTGACATAACTGACCTTGTGTGGTTTTCTGTGTATGTGTTATTGTTACACCACACACAAAAAACAGGGGGTGTATTTTCTAAATCATAGGTGAATGAAACTACTTGCTTGGAATTGAGACTATTGGTCAACAGCGAGCGGTATCTTACAAGGTGGAATGACAGCTTTTGAAAACATTGTTCTGGTGGACAAGTAAGGGGGCTTGTTTCACACTGTCCCCCATTAGGAACATGAACTCTCTCGATCCTACACATGTAGCATAATCAAGAACCAAGGTACCTACAACGATGGTGTGGGTGTGACGTTGATGGATCTATGAAGACTGAGTATGTGATGCAGATGTTGGGTTTGTAAGAGGCTTTTGGACCCATGTAGGCCGAATGTGAATAGTTGGCATTGTTTTGGATGTTTTAAGAAGATGTAAGGATGTTTTATAAGAATATCTTTCGAGTTGTAGTGTGATTTTGAAGGAGGGGATGTCCAAAGAAGACAAGGTAAGCACGTGGAGGAGGAGAGTAGGAGGTTTGGGTTGAGGATGGTGGATGCATTGGATGCGGTTGAGAGTGGAAGGAGGGAGTAAGGGTGGGTTGCTTGCTAGTGTGAAGTTAATCCGTCCATCATCCGGCCACCCCCTTTGCAGGGACAAAACCTGATTTAGAACTTTGGTTTCACTACTCACACTACATACTTAAGCAGACCCATTACCTCATGGGTGGGAACTCTGCGGACGGAAATATAATCATGAATGATATCAAGACCAATGAAAAGTCCACCTTTTATAAAAAAAAAAATTCATCAAGAAAGAGTTGCATCTTGGGAACTGGTTTATAAACTATGTAAGTGCTAGAAGTGAATATGATTGATAAGACAAAAAATCTGCCATTTGTTTAACATGATTGTCTCTGGTACGGACTTTGCGCAGTACAGAATTCAATCAATGTTCGTAAGTCAAGAGCAGGCAACGCAGTTAACAATCGGCTTGATTATATCTAGATTTTTCTGTGTTTGAAAGACACCTAGTTTGATTTAAATTCATTGTTTAATATTATATCTGTATAGCCAATTTTTATGAGAGTGCAAGAAATGTCATGTGTAAAACTGCATGTTTACCGTGGGGTCAATGTTTCTGCTTTGTCCCTGATCTTCTAAAAATGATTATCTTGTTATCAACCCAGTTCTTCTTCGCCTCAAGAACCATTTCAAGAGCCATGCATTTGACCAAAGACTTGGCATAATATATGTTTCATGGGATTTTCTGACAAATGGCAGCTTGCACTCGCATTGACTATATAGTGGCGGCACCATACCTCTTTCTGGGGGGAAAACGGGGGAAAAAGTGAATCTTGGGGGGGGGGGCAAAAGTGAAATTTTTTTTTTTAAAGTTTGAAAATTTTGACTTTTTCACCAATTTTGCCCAAATCCTTCATTTTCTTAAAAAATCGACCAGGGGGGGGGCAAACTGGGGAAGAAAAAAATTTGGGGGTAATGCCCCCATGCCCCCCCTGGCGCCGCCACTATACTAGAGTAGTTCAACAAATGAGGGCTCATCCTCTATGTAAGACCTCATGAAGTTAGCCTAGCATGAAATCTCCTATAAGAGGATCAAAGGATTACAACTATTGTACAGCTTTATGTAAAAGAGTCTTAATACTCAAGTCTACCTCATGAATATCTTACACCAGGTAAACCAATGAAGCAGAAACACAGATAGTGGCTTTAATTAGTGATTGGTTATATTAGTGCTAGCTGAAATAATTAATTCTTTGGTATTGATATCTACAGAAATTTGCTCTGTTTTAATACCACTTTGTATCAATCCCCAATGTTAACTTGAGGGGACTGGGTGCATGTGTTTTCTTTGTCGTGATGGTGGTTTTAAATATTTCATGGTCTGAGGTCTGCTTTTTTTTGTGTATTTAATCATTGTAACTTTATGAACTCCATATCTTTGATATTGACATAAGAACTTGAATTAACTAATTATTTGATAGTGTGTATGGTACATATGTTGTAAGTATTCTTTTACAATTAATAAATGCATGCAAAGAAATTGGCTGAAACGGATTTGAACCATGAACCTGGATATGGGCACCGTGCCTCTAATCATTTCAACTATTCCCACCGCTAGGATGTGTGGTCGGTATCCTATTAACCAATCTCTTGCTGTATGGTTCTAGTTAGAAGCCATACGGTAACCCTTATGCTGTGTAACCATGTAGTACAGTAGTTTAGTACATGTGATTTGTGTACGAGGTGTTTAATAGGGTTGTAAATACATTAAGGTTTTTCATCTGTATTATACAGGGTGTGTCCCAAAAAGGTTGACACTTATGTGTCCTTGCAATTTCACAAAATGGCCAGTCCAATTTTTTTGAAGATAGTTATAACCACAGTGTAGCTTATAGTTTCTTCATTTTGTTCCATTGGTATCAAATAATACCACAGCCCCATGTTGACATCACTATGACGTCATAGGTTGAGGAAACTATGAAAATACGGAATATAGGATGGAAAAATTGAAATTTCGCAATTTTAGCCGGACCTCAAAAACATTATTATGGCACTAAAAGCTTCTCATATATAAAACTAGGACTAGGAGAATTAGAAACAGAAACGGATCATACACCACTTTGGCTTACTCATGGCGACAAACAGCTTAAAACGATGAAACGATTACAGCAGCTTTTTTTTTTCCACGGGTCAACGGTTACATGGGTAGCCGTTTTGGCTTATATGAAAAACCATACCTGGTTTAAGCCTATCAAGGTTTGGTTACACGTAACCATTTGTAGGCCAAATTACTATTGCCATTTGAACTCTGCAATTGACTGACAGGTCAATAGCAATAATCCGTGTCATATGAGTGGAAAGCTCGGGTATCCAATAACAGCTAATGCATGGGCAAACTTTATTAAACAGGGAGGTGTGGCTATCTATAGTCATTACCCATTAAGAAGAGCCAAAAAATGCATGAAAAATTTTTGGCGAAAAATTGCATTTTCCCTATGTTACACTGTGATTAAAATTGATAATTTGGCTGACATGCGAACTTTTGACGTCATGTGACGTAAAGCTAGGCCTGTTGGTACTTATTCTGAGATCAATGGAAAGAGGAGGACTTGGCTAGATGGTTGGTACTAAAATCAAGTGTCTGATGTTACTTGTGTTGTGCTAGGCATGTTGGTACTTCTCTCCCAGGGGGGTTGCCACCCCCATGCCATCACTTGGAATCCACTGTATCTTTACCTATATACTGGGAGGATGTTTTTTTTGGATCGAAAAGGAGCAGAAAATGAACTAATTTACACTTGGCATTAAATATGGGGAGTTTTGTTTAAACCAAGCCGGGAGACGGGAAGGAAAAAAAAACGAAGGTTAACACCCCCCCCCCCTTCGGTAGACAAGAGTAACTACAAGTAATCTCTTTTAGAACCCTGTGTGAAAAGGTGTTGAAAACAAAGCTGTAGACCAAAATGATGGCGGTGTAGCGAAAAATGGTCACAAACCATTTGGTAAGTCTATTGGCAATCCATGATGTGGTTAAAACAGTAATCAAAACAAGTTGTGTGAAAATGTAGGACTTCTCATGTAACAAACTATTGACCATCCTTCGAGTTTGTGTGAATGGTTTACTGTTTGAAAATGAATAAGAGAAAATCTCAACTGTGAAACTGAATTCAAATGTACATTTACATAATAATTAAGTTGATTTCAATGGGGGGATTTTAAATTGAAAGAGACCTGCATGTTTTTCTTGACAAGACTGATCAAGACCCTGCTTGTACATTTTCAATGTTTGCATGATTTGGGACAAGATCATTTATTAAAAGTAATATTGCAGCCGTTTTATATTTTAAATTTACAAGAGAAACTTTTTGATGGGCTTTAATCCTTAGGTTGGTTGGTTGGTTGAATGGTTTGACTTGGCACCTGTACTCAAACTGAGTTTTTGTGCCACAACAGTAAAGGAAAAAAGACAAATCAAAAACAATTAAAAAGGACAACATAGTGGTGGTTAAATACCAAGTCCCATGACAGGGTGCATTGTTTAATGTATGTGTTATAAATCTTGGATATAATTTGGGACCGCCAACAGAGTGCCGTAGACTTAGGTGAGTGTGCGAAGTGGGTTTTTTTTTGCTTTTTTCTTTGAATGGTGGCTATTTTGTCATTTCAGCTTTTTTTCAACTGTGTTTCCACCAGGTTCTAACAAGATATTGTAGTTACTAAATACACTAACCCACTTTTGAGAAATATACAGATGGAAAAAGTGTGAACTTTGTTTGGACCACTCTGTATGAACGAAACTCTGTACATGAAATTAATGCTTCAACTTAACACCTAACTGCATAAGGGGTTTGCACTTACGTTAGTGCATAAGGGGGAGGGCTCCTAGGGACCCATTCATTATATAACCACTTTCCCAAAGGAATTTTTAGATGAAATCCACCACGTTAGAAGGATTCAAAGACATCAACAATTAAGAAATAAAAACAAAATTGTTCAATAAGAAAATCAGGGGCAAAACATTGATTATAATTTTGCGTCAAAATGTGCGAAAAAGACACTAATTCGTTTCTGCATTTTCTACGGCACTGATTCACCTAGACTTTTGCTGATTGCTTTAATTGGTGAAGGATGAACTATATTTAACATATTAAGCACAAATAGAAGTGTCTCGTGCCATTTTATATTTTTTAGGTTTACTTGTATAATTTACCATAGGTTCCTACAGTAAACCGCTATACGATGTATGAAATATTATGACACCAATGGCCTACTATACTAGCCAAGATTTTTTTGATTATTTACTTTATGTCACTAGGTGTATGCATTATGAAAATCAGAATCCGAGTAACTCTATTAAGATTTTTAATTTTTGTCATGGGCACTTCCGTTAGTGCATAAGGGGGCTCCTAGGGAACCATGCTAATTAACGCAAAAACGACGCGATGGATTTGAATTTTTTGCACCAATGCAAGCGCAACTAAAAGTTAGACAAATACAAAAAATATAAACCAAATATATTGCAGCGTTAAAAAACGCCAGCTGAAAAACCAAAAATGGGTCCCTAGGAACCCCCCTTATGAAGTTAAAGTCTGACTCGGAGATTTCAGAATATAATTTTTAATAAATTAATTAAAAATAGTAATCTAGAACTAAAGATAGTCACCAAGAATGCTCAATTCCAACGTTTGAGATGAATCGGATTTTCCGTTTTGATGCAGTAAACATTTATGTGTATATAACAGTTCCATAGGATAATGTGTATAACAAAATTTCCGGATCCGGAATTTTTAAACAAAGATGTGATTTTCTATATGAAGGACTTCGATTTGAGCTTAGGTATTTCACACAGTGATTAGTATATGGACAAGCATTATGTACATGCAAAGAACACAATTTGTTTGAAAATTGAGGGCGCCCTCATCGAGAAATCTGAGTCAGCCTTTAAGTGTTAATTCTCTGCAAATTTTGTGAATTTTTTAGTTCAAAAAGGTGGTGAAGGGAGCACCAATATATGTAGCTTTGAAAAATTGCATTTTAGCACAGGGATGGTTGCTTACCATTTTTTTCTTTTCATATTTTTCACTTTTTATTCACTTTTTTCTTTAAAATAAGTTGAGCAAAAAATAAATTAAAAAGTAATCCTGGATATTCAATTTCAGATTTAGTATATAAAAAAGGGGGGGTGCAGGTTTTCCATTTTCTTCTGAGATACTTTTAAATTTGGCCTTGTGGAATAGGTGTCTTTTAATAATAATAACAAGATTGATATCGAGGGTTGACAATCAGGAGGACGTAATAACACGAAAAGAAATATTAAAGAATTTCTTAATTTGCTGTCATAATTCAAACTTCTGTGTTTACTAAAGTTATTATCGAGGGTTGAAAATAAGGACGTAACTCAGCACTGAAAGAAATATAAGGATTTCTTTAATTTGCGATATAATGCTTTTGAGGAAATTGATGTTTAATTTTTTCTACTAAGCAATCTATTAATTACTCAAAAATAGTGATAACAATTGAGTTGCAGTTAGAAAAAATAATTCTACAGCGTATGTGCAGATCACTGCACTGATACAGTTGCAGGGAAGTATAAACTGGCCCTTAATTCCAATCATTGTATGGCTTAAAAAATAAAGATGAAACTGCTATAACACAGACTATAATTCCTGGTGTGTAAATAGGAAATTTCTGGTTCCATTTAAACTTGTAATGGTGGTCGTTTAAGAACACGATTTCTTCAAAGTGTTGGGAGACATGAGGACATGTTACCAGAAGAGAAGCACCCCCATTTTTTTCAAACTAGGAAATTTTGATATTTGGGAATGTTTACCAATGTATTAGGTCACACCTGATGTGAATATAAGCTGAATACGCCATCTTTATGTAATAAGATGATTTGGTATTTCGTTGCTCGCACGACAGAAAATCAAAGCATGGTTGTGTTGCCTTGCCTTACAGGTGGGAGCACATGGGGGTCACTGGTTCTCTGTTGTTGTGAAAAAGGGCGAACATTTGCCTGTATTTCGGCATACGTAGATGTGAATTTAAAACCCAAATTGAGTCATAGGTGCAACATGGAATACCTTATTTGTTGAGTCAAGTCACTGAAGGTCAAAGGTCACATACCAGGCAAGGTCCGGTCAGGGGGGCTTGCTTTTATTCCGAGGTGGGAGTATGCGGTGAACATTGGACTTACAAAATGACCCTAAACAAGTACAGTGTGTCTCAAAAAAACGGCTTTGATCTCATGGACTTGCGCCCTCTTGGGATCACTAACCAGTGAATTTTTGTAGTCGGCATATAGCCTAGCTAATTATTATTTCTTATCTGCAGAATAAGAAAAAGAAACTTCCATCAACAACATTATGCAAATATTGCCAGTTTAGCAAGCTCTTAAGTTTAAAATTCGGCCAATTGGGATGTAACACATTGATGGTGTGAGGGAGAAAACTTAGATGGGCATCCAGCCAATAGCCTCTTATATAAATTGTATATTGCATAACTATAAAAGAGGGTCCTTAACTTGCAACAAGACAAACTATTTGAATGCCTCAGCCAAAGATCGGAACATTGTTATAGTTGATCCATTCGTAAAGGCACATACACAGAATTGATTTGGGGGGTGTGAAACATTGTAAGTGGACATTGTTTGGAACAGTGGTTCTCGCTTGCACAGTATTGGCGTAGAAGTGGAACCTACGCTCCATTGACCTTTGGGGCTTTTTGAACACCTCAGCACCAGAAAAACTTGAGTCAAATTTCATCTAAACCAAACAATTAGGGGTTGATTCTTCTGTTAAGTCCTTGTGTCTTTTAAAGTACAGATGATCATACCCAGTGCATGTGCAGCAGGTTTCAAAAATTACTTATTAATGAAAATAATATATTTTGTACAACATTGTAAATGGGTAATGGTGTGGTCAACTTTAAAATTGCGTAAGGAATTGTACAACCAAATATTGGAATCTTGTTGCCTGTAAATTAAATATGCCTCGGAAAATATGAAATTATATATCCTCAAATTTTGTATTATTGCCGTGTTGGTGCAGTGATACACTTACTTCCAGCTGGACAACATGTTTGGAATTAAAGAACAGATACAAGCTGTATTGGAAGCCTCGCAGCGATATTTAATTAAAAACTTGAGTAAAGTTCATTGTGTGATACAACTAAAAAGTGAGCAAATTTTGAGACTAGGAATTGAAACAGTGACACTAGAAATTACATTTTTCAAGTCAAGGTTCACAAAAGTCATGAAACTAATCTGAAGATCATTAGGTGGTGGTGGTGGTGGGAGTGGGTACCCAAGGGGGAGCTCCCCCCTGTGGGGAATCTTCCCCACCTGAAAAATTAGTGATGTACATAGGCCTATATGGCCATTTCACAAAAAACAGTGGTGTTTGTACCCTTCTGTTTTGACACTTCATGATATGAATCTCCCTATTCAATGAAGAATTTCAACCAAAGCTATGTGCTGTTGTAACTATCCTATATAGGGGGTAGCTCAGCTAGCTAACACACCTTCTTACTTTTTCTGTTTGGTTGGTGGCCATTTATTGTGGTAAAATTGGCACTTTTGGTTTTGTACCCCAAAATTACATCTATTTTTCTCAAACGACTGACTTTTCCAGGCATTGAATGCCCGTTTTGTTTTTATTATTATTTAGACAAGGTCCAACCTATAATGCATTTTGGGTTTCCACATTTTCTTTCATTGTTTCCGGGGAGGACAGGTCGTTTGCAATTCAGCGGTTCCGAGGTGAAATTTTCCGTTAACAAATGAGCTAATTGTATAACAAACTGTTACTCTTATGCATTTAAAAAGAATTCTCTCTGTTTTTGTGGGTATTGCAAAACAACTACCAGTATGGCTTGCATTTAGTTGCAAAAGAATTTTGATCCTTCGCCTCTTAAGATTTTGTGCGCAATTCAAATTCATGTTAACTTTTCCGTTAACATTTTCGTCACTTCCGCAAAAACGAAGCTGATAGTGTTTATTTTTTAAAAGAGTTTTTTTTTTTTTTTTTAAAACTTCTTTAAATTTTAACAGGCCTTAACATCTTACTTTGATAAAAGTTGTAAAATACACCAAACCTATTTCAATATACACACTGCATACCTTCCGTTAGCACCTGTCACCTACGAAACACATTTGTCACTTCGAACAGTTAAGTAAACTGCTTCAGCTTTACGTGCTTAATTAAAATCTCTTGCTGCTGATATCTCTGTTGTAGTTAGCAGTGATGCTCATCATGATAGGATGACACTCAAACCAATGTGTGCACAAGTCAACTTTAAAATTTTCCCTGTAGACGGCAATTGTTGGTCTCGGAGATGACATAATTTTTGTTAACAATGAAAACATTGCTCAGTTTTGGAAGCTTGGAGGCCTTCTGTGTTTGACTGGTGATTGGTTTACCTTGGAAAGAAACCTATTCAAATGATAAAATGATTTATAACATCCAGAATTGATACATTTGACTAATTACCAGTGTTTTTGTGTTTATTGTTTCATTTTGTGCCATTTGAATAGACATGTGCCATACACATAACATGTCTTTGTGCCAGTAATGTGCCTGAATTGTTTGTTTTTAAACTAAATTATGATTTCCTTATATCTCTTAAGATAATAAAAATAAGGTATAAGCTGTGACCAAACAACTGTGTGCATGTTTTTTTAAGAAATTAACCCAATCTAATCATTGTTAGGTTTTTCTGAGGTGACATTTTTTGTTAACCTGTGTATATACAACCATTATTGCAAGGCCTTTAGCTTTGTGTTTGCCATTAATTTTTCAAAGTAACAATTTTTAACACACAATATTTTTTTGTTAAACTAATTAGCACTACTCTGCAGGGTCATTTCCATGCCCCAAACAAGAGTTTCACCATACAATCTGAGTTTTGCTATGACTTTGCTTGGGGATTTAAAGGCAAGAAAATTAAGCTGAGACTCACCACAGAAATCCATATATTCCATCGTTCTCATAGACTGGTTCATCAAAGTTTCACACCTCTCAGCAAAATTCAGTCATTTGGCATAAATTGCAATAAAACAAAGGATCATTTTTAGAACAAAATGTTAAAATCTTAAGCAACTGTCACCACCTCCGAAACCCATTTGTCACTTCTGAAACAGTTAAGTTAAACATCTCCGCTTTACCGTTCTTAATAGAAATCTTGCGCTGATATTCTGGTTGTAAGAGATTACAGTGATGCCGCATCAGATAGATGACACTCACCAAGGGTGCTGCACAATCCACTTTAAAATTCCCTGAGACTGGAAATTGGTTGTCTCGGAGATGACATCTTTGTTAACAATGAAATTGCTCATTTTGTAGCTTGGAGGCCTTCCTGTGTTTGACTGGTGCTTGTTTTACTTGGAAAGAGACATATTCAAAGGATCAAAATGATTATTAACATACAGATTGGGATAAATTGACTAATTACCAGTGTTTTGTGTTTATTTTTTTGTTACATTTTGTGCCATTTGAATAGACATGCCAAACACATAACATGTCTTATGTCAGTAATGTGCCTGAAATTGTTTGTTTTTTTAACTAATTATATGATCCTTATATCTCTTAAATAATAAATAGGTATAAAACTTGACCAACCACATGTTTTGTGGCAAGGGGTGTTTAGTGAAAATAACCCAATCTAATCATTGGTGTTTCGTAGGTGACATTTTGTTGTAACATGTTTATACAACATTATTGCAGGGCCTTAGCTTTGTGGTTGCCATTAAATTATTCAAAGTAAGAAGGTTTTAACACAAACAAATATTTTTGTTATAACTAATGAGCACTACGCTGGGCAGGGTCATTCCATGCCAAACACAGAGTTCACCATACATCTTGAGTTTTACATGACTTTCTGTGGGATTAAATGCTAAGCTGAGATCACCAACAAATCCTATATTCCATTCGTTCTCATACATTGGTTCATCAAAGTTTCACAACGCTGAGCAAAATTCATGTCATATTGCATAAATTGCAAATAAACAAAGTATCATTTTAACAAAATGGTCAATCTTAAAGCAACCTAACTCGGCAACATCAACAAATGACGATGTTATCAAAATGTAAATCTTAATCAACTAAATCAGCACAGGGCTATTTACCCACGGTGTAATCTGCTGGCTGAGCGCACAGGAATAACTTTGACATTGTCTTTAAAATTCTCGCTGTACTGTAAATTAAATTTCCCATTTTCAGGGGCACACTGGCAGGTGACCACTGCTGCTGTAGGGCTTAAAATACTCAATGTATTTCCTGCATGCCTGTGCAGTAACTTCATCAACTGACTCCATTATAGAATGGTAATGCCCCTATACTTACGGTTTTTGTGGATATTGGGTGGGTGTTGCTTTAATGTTTTTGGAGGGCGGGGCTGTACTTTTGAGATTTGACCAATTGTGACTCTTCAATTTCTCCCTTTTATGAAATTACTGCTGTGCCTACATGTATGATAACAGGCCAAAAAAATGTGCCCCATGTTAAAATGCACTAAAATACCAAATTACCCAGAAGGCCTGATCATAATGCATAGCAATGAACCAGAGGACCTCTAGTTTTTCTTGTCATATTTAAATGTACGTAAAGAATGTAATTGGATTATCTTAAGTCATGTTGTCAATTTTGTTTTGTTGCTTGCTCATATTTCCAATAAATGTGTTCGATCTATGACATTTCAGTTTACCCACAAAATGAAAAAATTTTTTTTTAAGTGCAATTGTCTCTGCAAGGAAATCAGAAATGACTTTGTAATGCACAGGTCTGTGACCAGCTAGTGCAATTGAGTCATACCCACAATTTTGATTGGTAGAAATGCCCCTCATCATGTGAAAGACTCTGTATTTCCCATTTTTGGGACAAAACCCCAGCTATTGATCCATGCGCTGAGGGGCTCTAAATGTTTACTTGCTGTTTTTGTGCCATCCCAAAAGGAAATCTAAATTTTTATGCCCTCCTTAAGTTAGGTTCCCTTAATAAGGTGCCTGAATAAAAAAGAGTCCCTATAAAAAATAACCTGAACTGCTAGGTCACACACCATGCAGCCTTGAAAGAGACTTGATTTTTTTTTTTCATTAGATGAAGTATACTTATACACTCAAATATATCTACATTACTTGTTTATAAATGCTAATGTATTGTATTTTTGCTCCAATTGGCTCCACCAAATGATTTGCATAATTTTATTTACAACAGTAAATGTTTCATATCCCTATCATTCCTATATTTTCTTAGTGCTAAAAATAATAAACTCCTTTTTTTCAAATTCACAAATTACAGTGTGATAGGTCGGGTGTAGTATTCACTTCATGATAAAGTTCAAATATTATTCTTTATATTCTGCTGAGGGCATGATCTTTTTAATACTGTACATGACTTACTGACCTAGCCCATTAATAAGACGAGGAATAAATTTCTGAAACAATGAAATATTTCAAATAAGTTTTTTTGTTTTTTTAAATTGTTCAAATTCTGAAAGTAGTGATGAAAAAGTGTAATCAGCACAAAATAAAAAAGAACGTTGGTGAGGGGTAATTACTTTAAGGGTTCCCAACCTTTAAGAGGCATCGTTTTTCCCCTCCGTTCATACACAACTCACACAGAGCCATTTAAAAACTCTTCAGCAGAATAATTCATGCTAATTAAGGGGATCACTATTGAAGCTTTACATGTACTACAGGTAACATAATCAACTTATCAATGGGAGTGGCCACTTATCAACAAATGAAGCAAGGTAATGCACGGAAATGTTAGCATTTCAGCCAGATTTCTCATAGAATGGCCATTGTTTGATGTCACCCGAAATTACTGAATTTTGCTCAGTCATAACTTCCACAGGCTGCTATAAGAATAGAAATGATTTTTTTGTGATCTTTGTGACCTTGAAATCAAAACTCAAATCTGGATGCTGCCAATAAAAAGCAAAGTCAAAGATGGTGAACTCCGGGTTTTGGCATGGAAATGACCCTACACAGATTTTTTTTTAATTTTATTTGTTAACATGTAATCAACACACACATCTTTTAAGAAACAAAACTTGCTATGAAATGGTATCATGGCTATGGTTTAAATAAAGACTCCAACAAAAGTGTAATCAGAATTGAAAACATTAATGAAAATGAGCTTGAAATAGAAAAAGCACTGACAATATGACAAATTCTAGTTCTATTTAATGTCTTGCCGATGTAGATCATAACCTTCCCTCATTGTGTTAACAAAATTTTTGCCTCCAAAATATCTTTTTTTCACCAATCATGGCCCTCCAAAATATATTTTTTTCACAATATGGCCATGTAAATAGCGTCCACACAAAGTTTGATGTTTTTTAATGCCAATGTTATGGTTTTTAAGTTAAACAAGGCTCGGAATTGAGCACACCAAGTGATTTTTTTTTCTTATTATTTTTATAATACAAGCTTGTTCAAAGAAGTACACGTTGGCTGCAACCTCTGGGTATCAGTTACCTGCATATTTTTTCTTTGGCACCTCAAGAATATTTCTGTTTTGTAAACTAGAATGAATTCTGTTTTAATATAATGCAAAATTATAAACCAGCTTCTGTGTTATTATCAACACAGGTCATGAAAACAATTTGTTTAACATCTTTGTCACCTCCGAACCGACGGTATTTGTCATTTAGTTCTAAGAATTTATACATGAAAATCTTTCTTAAAAGTGTAATTTGTTCATTGGAATACATTTTGAAGAAACTTCACAAGGAGTCTCACATGGATGTATTTTTTTACAACAAAATGTTTAATTTCCCCCTGCCACATAGATAATACCTTAATTATAACAGTAAAATTCACCTTAGAAATTTTGTTTGTTGTGACACCTTGGGAAGTCTATTTGTTGGTATTCCTTCAAAAATTAGAATTGAATGAATATGTTGTTTGGCAATGCAAAATTAGAGTCGTTTTTCAATTATTTAGCAACAAAAAGCCATGGTAACATCATTGTCATCTTTCCGAAACATGTTAACAATGGTTTTAACGTCACTCTCTTCCCCCGAAACGACGGCAATTACACTTCAACTTTGTTAAAATTTACAGATTTTTCTGCAAGTTTGTGTCATGGGGGGGGGGGGGAGGAAGTAACCATCAGTAAGAGATTTTAGTACAGGGAGCATGTTGGGGATTGGCTCATGAAAACATATTTAAAAATTAAAAATTGTGAGTGATATGCCATTTTCTGGCAAAGTTTGCTCTTCCCTTCCAAAATATTTTATGAATTTCACCAAGGACTAGTCGAAAAAGAAAAATCCAGTGAAATTTTGAACTACATATACTTTTGAATTAAATAGATATCTCTTTGCTGACAATTATGTTACAAGTTTGGAAAAATGGATTTTCACAACAAAAATGATTTTTTGCTCAAATTTACCCAATAATGCCAACAATATTTCCAAACACCAACATTTTGCCAATATGAGTTACAGCTCCAAACCCAGTAATAAATTCAAAAGTTTGATCATTTGTGAGTACTTTTTTAGTGAAAATACCAAAAAACGTAATTTTATTTTTAAATTTTACCCCAAGATTACAAAAGGTTACACCACTGATTTGAAAATGAAAACTCATATACTATACTACCACATTTTAATATAGCTTGCACCCCCTGAACATATGTTGCCACCTTTACCCCCCCCCCTAAAAAGCTGGTTACTCCACTGGTGGGGGGGGGTATTAGTATTTAACACCACCAACACTATTGTGTCACATAGTTGTCTTGAACCTTCAATTCACTTTTACATCATTTTAATCATTTATAGGGAAGAAAGCCACTTTTAGAAGCGTGATGAAAACCGGAATACATGTAAACAAAGTCCTGGGAAAGTCTCCGAGGCTGAATAGTGGACGCCAAACCAAACTTACTGAACTCTCAGGCCTGACCGAGAGTCAAACCTGGGACCATAGAGGTGGAATGATGGAAGACCCCTATGCTAAACCCACCCCTCTCAGATCTTTAACCCACACTGACCAAGTCCGTCTCTTTAACCTTTGTGCTAGCACCATGGTTATTTTGTTGGTTTTTGGTATCGGGGGCTACATTCTTATCGGATATGGTGATAAATTTTTGGTAGTGGGTAGGGGTGGGTCTGAGCCCCCAAGACGTAGAGGCTATCTGCCATAGTCGGGGGTGGTAATTTGTGCCATTCGGTTGGACATTTTGGGGAAGGATTAATAACACTCACAATTACTGAATTGCTGAGGAGTAATGCAACCAAATCAATTACCCTGATTTATACCGAGAAAAATGGACTTCAAAACACTTTGATTTAAACATACTTCCAAACACTTTCACTTTTGCTTAAAGTTTAGCCTATTTGGTATGAATCTTCACACATATACAATGAAATATCCCTAAATATGACGTACCACTGGTTTGCATGCATTGGGATATTCCTTGCGAAGAAAACAAAACACCATTTTCACGCTTAACTTTTGAAGCAGTAGACTATTTGAGGAAGCCGTCCTGTGTATTATTGACGGCTATCGTTTTGCCACAAGCCTGTTTCTTCTTTCACAACCACTTTAAGATGATGATCGTGGTTCGTCCCAGTTCTGTCCTGTATGAAGATATGCTTTTACTTTTTGAACACTAAAATAAAACATAAAAACACAGCTTTAATTTAAACGTTTTCCTTTAAAATATATTAAATTTATCAACAATGGGCATACTCTGTGCCGACTTTTTCATAAAAGGGACCTGGGATCTGAGAAATATGTTTTTAAAATACAATTAGGAACCTACATCATACAGAAAGAAAGTGCTACTTCGGTACCTGGAAAATACGTAATTGCTAAACCGCGCATCAGTGGGTGTTCGAACACCGATCTCTAATACAATGGATTGGAAACCTGGGCTTCGTAATTGAAGCACTGATGGCCTTGGTGCCACACGTCGGAGAGGTGGCCCGAAATCATGCTCCAGGACGCATGACCAGTCTTATATATTATCCATAAGCACTATTCAATATTTTTCTACTTTCAATCCACACCTCTGATGTTTTTATGATTCCAATCTCCAACTCTAAAATACAAATAAAAGCATAACTAAATTTTGTTCCTGGGTGGGAGTCGCACCCAACGACGTTTATATAACAAGAACGAATCGCCCACATACACACTCCACGCAAATCCGAGCCCGCGGAAAGTCATTCTTTTGTAATACTTTTCAAATAACATTAACAGTTAAGCGGCACACTAATAATAATAGCTCCCCTAGGCACGCGTTGAAAAAATAATGCTCCTTGAGCATGATTTCGAGCCAAAAATCTTCCTCAATCCATAGAATCATATTGGTCATCCAAAGAAGAGCCCAAGCAGTTGTTAAGAGCCCAAGAGCCCAAGAGCCGGTCAATCAATGGGCTTATCCGATTTGAAAAAAAACGTCAAATTTAACGGGTGGCTGAAAAGGCTTGAAACGTGTCCAAAACTTCCAAAATGGGCCGATTTTGCACTTTTTGCAGAATGACCGGGGGGCGCGCGCCCCCAATCCCTGGATCGCCGCCTGGTCATTTATACCAAATTGTTCCCATTGAAATGTGGATAGCTCATAACAGACTACAGAATCAAGGCCAATTCAAGCGAGCTCATTTTATTTGCGCGTATGGGATGCATGTCTCTAAAACGTGCACCCGGGCTACAACTTCTGTTACACGGTTGTCTCTGAATGGTATCGTGTTCGGGTAAACCAAGATGCCGCCCGTTGCTTTTCTGCTCTTCATCTAATACACAATTACTGGTGTTAGCCACTCCTTGTATAGCGATCAGTGGTAACAGTGCGACTGCGATAAAACTATATTACGCGAACCCCTTTTAAAATGTCCACTTTTCATGGATCGTTAGTGTTTAGCCAACTAAAACCTTGTTTAATGACAAAATGATATCCTAACACCCCTCTAAAGGTGCGTTCTACTACAATGCAACGGTGCGTTGCGGTAAGTTGCAGTGCCTCGAATTCGGTCTCTGCCAGGTATAACTGCATTGCGGTACTGCAACCGAGTTAATTTATTTTAAAACCTGTTTATTCTTCGCTAAGTGGTCTACTTTCGTGTCCCTCTACTTTAACTCACTATAATGAAAAAATTAGCAATTCTGAACTATGTATTTTGTGGTTTTGTCTTGACAATATGATCTTTATTATAAATAATTTTTTCTAATTTTATCAGTGATAAACAAAGTTTAAAATGTTGTTATTTTTTCCTATATGTTTTGATGCAAACGCCCCCCGAAAAACCCTAGTCCCTAGGTTACGCTTACAAATACAATTGTCAATTATTTATTTGTAGTAAATTTTTCTTTTTGGAAATACTCTGATCCCTAAGTATTTAGCTGATTGACACATATCCATCTACAATAAGCCATAATGCATCAATTAAATCCTGAAATTTTAGCCATTTTTTGTCAAAAAAGTCTGTCCTGGATTTTTAGTCATTTCCGTACCGCCATTTTGAAGGGCAGTCTATAACATTGAAAACACTATCCAAAAATTAACACTGCTCATAAGTACCTGAACTATGGGCTACTTGGCACACATCATTTATCTCCGGCATCTCTGATGAATATCCATCAAAAATACATACTTTTACAAAAATGAGGGCGCGTACCTTTATTCAGCGTCATTTCCCGTGAACGCTGTATAACACTATAAATATAGGAAAGTAATTCCATTTGATTGGCAGTGCAAACAGAATTGTGACCTGTACCCTTATATATAAACAATCACGCAAGGCATCGCCCTCGTGAGACGTTTCAGTTGCTAAATGTTTGAACCATCATTTCCGTAACGGTCATTTTCCGTACTTTTTACCAGGTTCCGGAAAGATTTACCCTTTCACCTGTTCCCCCAAATTATTGGCAATAAAATCTGAGCTGAGTCATAATCAATCTTGTTTTCCTCCATTTGAATGATCCTCCCTCAATGGTTCTCCATTTTTGTTCGGAGATATTGAGATAGTAGAATTTACACAGCTTGACATTACTGTCTGATTGGCATTCCGAACAAATAGTGTGTACGAAATCTTTTAAATGGTTTTCCCTATGCTACAACACTGAATTAATGTCGCATAAACTTATTTGAAGGCTCTAAAGATCACGCCGAGTGCTCATTCTATATTTGTGCAATAGTGTGAACACATTCCCGAAAAAAATTATGATTTGAAAAACTTTTTTGTCTCATTTTTTTTAAGCCAAAGTAGACCTTAGCGCGAATCACCCAACTGCAGCTGCAGCATGTTACGTTGAGTTGCTGCAGCAGTGACGTATTCGGCACTGCACTTCTCAGTGCAGCGTAGTAGGAACGAACCTTTAGTCTTTTCAAGACGCCTCGCATTTTTTATATTTTATCCACCACCGCGGGGCGCGCCGAACGCGTGTCGAACGCCGGAGGCGTGAGGCGGAGCGGGCGTCTTCAAAATTGGTATTTCCCTGTGCAATCATAAGGTGTCCATCAAAGTATGTCTTCATCGTAATCAACCGCCCAATTTTCATCGGGCCAACGTTTTCAATACTGTCAAAAATCGGGCAACGTCTCCTAAGTTACCGAAAGGCAGATCTAGCAACTGTGAAAAACTTTGTGCAATTACGCTATTTGTTGTGGATTCGTTAGTTTCAGTCTACTTTATGCATCTTCCCCATGACATGGGGCATTTAAACAAGAATAGGGAATACAACTCCAAAATCAACTGCCAATCTACTTCGACTTCGACAGAAACAAGCCTAGCGTTCTCACAAAAGAGAATTCGAATAGAAGAATGGGGAAAATGTGTTTGGGGAGCAAAGATGGCAAATGTTCTGGGCACAACCTCCCTTCCTGCAGCACAACACCCTGTTGCGCTATACTTTCAAGGTGCCATGACTATTTATACCTAAAAAAACCCCCGGCCTCCAATAGGCCGGGCCTAACATAAACGAGAGCATCAAGGATGCGGTGGCTTACTACTCCAGATTTGTGGTGTTTGAGTGTTGTACAAATGAGTGAAACCTACTTATAGTTAGGCCTACAAGCACAAATGGGCATGCTAAAGGATTTCGCCATATCCTAAACGTCCCTTAACTGGCATTTTTTTTTTTCCACTTTTTTTTTTTTTCGAAAATCACGGAAGCGGTACCCCCGTCTTGTTTTAGGGAGAATTTGGCCCCTCGATCTAACAATAATGCTACACAACCTTTTTGGCGGTGATTCGTCAGGTATTAGTTTTTTTCTAAAAGGATGTTAGGGATAGGCCTATAGCCGTGAATTTGTTCATTTTAAGGCCAAACAAAATCAAGTTTGTTGTCCATAGGTAGTAGTTCCCAAACTAAATGTAAAATGCACTTTTCATTTTAATTTACAAAAATAAATTGAAAGGGGTTTCCCCCAGAAATTGCCAAATTGGGCTAAATGCAAGTCAAGACGTTGAAATCATACTTGCTTGTCCAATTATTAGTTTATAAAACAAAATATTGATTTTGGATCATGGAAATCTTAAATCATTTCTGTTTTTGTCTAAAAATGCAAATCTCCTCTGTAATAAAAGAAAACAACAAAATATGGTAAAATGGCTCCAATTACCATGTAAGTGGCCTACTACTGGCAACAGACTTGAATCCCCTGCTGAATGCCATCTACTTCCATCAACCCAACCATCCCCACCCCGTTGGATCCTGTATCAATCAATTCCCACTACCACCCACCCCCACCCATCAACCACACTCGCACCACACCATGGAAGACTGACTTTGTCCTTGTCACGCATGATTCAGAGTCTCCATCACCGGGGGCAGCAAACCTCTTCAAGACTACTAATATAGGTACAAAATAATTTAGCACATTTATTGCTTAAGGTGGTATATCCGCAGGGATTAAACCGTAAAATTTAGATGACATGATGATAGGAATGGCTTGTGTATGGCCCACCAGGGGAGATTAGTACCAGAATTACTTACATACAACATAACTGCGTTTTCTCAACTTATTACAACTTTGAAGAAAAATGGGAACTTTCTTGCCATTTGACAATCTTCCCAATTTGTTGTCAATTTCCAAATTGGCAGAAGCAAACTACATCCTCACGTCATACAATTGGTCAGAGTTATTAACCCTGATCTATGTTATGAATCTAATTGCATTTGTATAGGCATTCCCCGTCCTGTCAGCCCCCAATTACTACAAATCAACCATTTTTTAGGAAAACTTTCCACCTGTCAACCCAGATTCACATGAAAACGTATTATTCACTGAGCCTGTCAAACTGATGTACTTATAAAATTTTGTCTGCACTGGAACTCCTGCAACTTTTGGTCTTGTTTTTTTTTTCAATTTTGGCTTTCTTAAGAACTACCGGGGGGTGGGGGGGGGGGGCAATTTGAGTTGAGATGTCCCCAAAAATGGGGGTCTCCGAAACTATGAGGTTTGTCACGAAATTCAGAAATAAGCGGCTACGATCTCCCTCTATTCTAGCTACTTTTTGAGGATTTTGAAGAAATTTTGTAGAATATGGCTTTGGGAAATGAACGGAGGGTCTCTGGGAAATGAAAATGGTTTCTAAATTGGAAGTCACTGGAACTGAAAAAGACCCGGAAAATGAGGGGACTTATATGCTTACATACCTACTTCCTCCCAAGGTGAGAACCATACTTCCTCCCAAGTTGAGAACACCCCCTCCCCACCCGTACATTTAATTGTTTTGCTGTCATACCCACATTTTTAATTTTGTTTCTACCACATTTTTTTTCAATACCATACTGGGGCTTAAGGGTTGGGTCCCAATTCACACACACACAGACCAAACACATATGCAATCACACACACAAATGGCACACAAGTAGCAACAAAAACACTAGTTCATAAAAATGTAAGTGGCATTCAAGGAGAAAAGAATCATATTTTTATAAGTTGTCATATACAAAGAAAACTTTCAATTTAAGAGGTAACATACTCCATGTGTGAAAAAATCATATGTTATGGGCACTACCTGTACCTACTACTGTAAAATTACTAGGCATGCTATATATAATGAAAGACTGTGTGAACAGGGTCTGAGTTGACCCTGGCTATCATCCACAACAAACTCCATGTCCACAACCCTTACACTGACCGTTTTACTAGGACTTGGATGTCCACAAAATGGTTCCCTGGTTCTTGGGTAGAGACCCTACACCAATGGGCATCCCTACACAATTCATGCACGAATCACCCAGACGAACTATACAGTGAACCAAGAGCTTGCCTAGTCTAACAAGAAATGTGTTCAAAAAAGTTTACAAGTGGTAGTAACACTTTCTTCTTTGCGTTCTCTTGTAGTATTATGATGATCGGTGATTCCCTGTTTGTTTCCTCTTGCTTGCTGTTCTTTCTTGCTGTGTTAATGTCATTCCAAGGGGGTGAGGTGTTTTGGGCCCTATAGACCCTTTGTTTGCTCGACGCCCCTCCATATCACTGTTTTTGTTTTTCATAACTGTGTCCGTAATTGGAAATCAGTTTGATGAACATATTGAATCGATCACATCACTCACCCAGCAAAATCACCCAGATCCTAAAATCACCCTGCTACTATCACCCAATCCCTCTTTTCTATAAGCCTCTCCTTTTAATCCAAAAAACAACATGCCCAAATTTGGCAAATTTCCAAAATATCAAAAAACCAAAACAACACCCCACCCCCCCGCCACCAAAAAAAAAAAACCACGTCCTAAGTGAGGAACAAAAAAAAAAAAAAAATCCATCCTAATGACTTGAGAAAAAAAAACCTGCCTCCAAAAAGCCCAAAACGAAAAAACAAACTTGCCCTCACCCAACTTTCCAAACCCACCCCTTGAAGTCTAATGGTGCGTCCCTTAGTGAATTACACCCGCGAACTAGTGTAAATTCCATAACGGTCATTTAAGTGAAAGGTGGACAGAGATTTTGGGAGGCACCCCAAATATTGTGTCATAAATTAATATTTCACTAGATTGACACGCAATGATTTTTACCTGTATTTTGTAGCAGATATGTCTTAAAAGAAAAAACAACGCGATATTGATTTGCTATATTTCAATATAAAACATAGGGGCTGAATTTCGTATTTGCTCTATAAAACGAATTAGAAAATTTCACATTTTGTACCGAAGAAACTTATCGCCCGTAATCCTTTCAGATGGGGGATATTTTTGAATGGAAGCTTTTACATCAGGGCCAAAATCAGAATTTTCACATTTTTTAGGATACCTGTTTATTGTGAAATCTCTCGTTGCACTTTTAAATATTTGGGACCAGGCCTAGTCTTTAGTCAAGTCCTGTGTGTAACCGTTCGGTATGCGTAAGAGCGTCCTAAGAGCGCCCCGCCCCTCCTAACTCCTACCGGTAAGAAGTTGTTGAAACAGACGCAGTACACACCCGGAAGGTGATGCTGTTTTGAATTTGCTGTTGCTTAGGAGGAGATGGTTGGCATGTCCTAAAACCCCCCCCCCCCCCCCCGAGTGTGATGTGGTGCTCCTCCTGCACGAAAGAATTACTAAAACCGAATGCGTTTATACCACAGAAAATACTTCTGCTCCATCCATACTTCGTGGCTTAGTATTAAATCAGGCAAATGAGAATGCTGTGAACGTACAGCTAAAGCGATGGAAAATAACATTAATGAAATCTGAATCGGTAGGTCTTCATAAATTTTCCTGTACGTCTGACTCCAGCTGGGGTGGACTAAGTTGTGTCTTATTTGAAAACAACATGAACAAACAACAGAATCCAAATGAAAACGCGGAAATGATGAGTCCTAAACCTACTAATTCCAAAGTCTCATCATCAGCCGATCATTTTAGATCTCTGATGAACCTTAACCTTCAACAGCTGTCGAACGCGAAGGTAAGATAAAAATAGAACTAGTAACTAGGACATTCGTTCGAATCAATTTATCATAAGCACTGGGCATTATCGAACAGCTGATTCTCATGTTAGTTCGTTGTATTGAAGTAACATACGGTATTGAATGAACACAAACTTTGCAAGGCTACCGAGACAAAAATACCACTAATACGCACTCAACATGCATTCATGTGAATTCTGCAATGCTTACATGACTGTACATACCATTTGTTTTGCAATTTCATATCACAAATTGCTAATTCGAGAAGAAATATGATTGGACATTTCTCGCCACAGAGTTGAAGTGTAGAATGAAACCGGAAATAGAAATTACTAGTGAAGGTGTACACACCAGGTAAACAAGAACACCACCAAGGAACAAATCCGTTTCCACACATTTCAGACACTGCCCGCCGGCCAAGCCCCATACAACAAAGTAACTATTTAGAGGCGTTATTGTGGTAAGGAGTTATGGCATGCGTAGGCTAAACCTATATAAAAACAACCACCAACAATAAGTCACCTTCGTTCTTGTCCGTTCTTCATTCGCAGTATTTTAAGATTCTCGTAACATGGCTTCTTGAAAGTGAGTCTCCGAGGCATTTTGATTTTTTTACTTTCAATCACCGAAATTCACATATTAATTACAGCCACCGACTTTAACCGCGTCATAAATATGGCGAAGCTTTTTGTTACTTTTACAAGGAATATACCTCTAATATCTAAGGTCCTTTTAATGGTGTGTGTTCCGATCATTTTTTGGACCCCCCCTGATTTATCCGAAGTAATGTATTTAAGATTTTGTATCATATGAAAGGTCGTACTTTTTCTCATTTGTCGTCCTGCAATTTGAGGCCCTCAAATCCTTTTCATTCCCAGATCTAACACAAAACCGCCGTTATGGTTCAAGGGCACTATCAGTTATTTGCTATCAACAATCGAAAAACATAAAAAATCAATTTTGCATGTATGAATACAAGTACCCGTACCCAACATACCTGCAAATGAATAAGACCCAAAGCAACCTAAGAAGGACATAATCGGAGATTTGAGTCATTACTGTCCGTTCGGAACTTACTACACCACTTAATTGAATGGAGAATCGTATCTTGGTTGGCAACACTGCCATTTTCTTTCCCTTTTCGGTCACTTCTCTGCTGGAAAAGGTTAACTCATGATATTCTACCGACTTATCCTTTCACTTTGAAGCTATTCCTCTATTCCTGCAAATGTCCAAATATTTTTTCAAATCACTGATAGTGTCTTAAGCACCAATATAGCACAGTATGAATCGGGGGGGGCTTTGCAACATGCATTATTGCTTCTACCATCATCAAACCGCAAGTTTGTTTCCCACGGTACGTGAAGGGGTGTATGTGCAAGTGCGAGTCTCTCATATCAAGTAGCGAGAAACTCATACGCATAAAATCGTACACCACCTTTAAATCACATGAAAGTTAATACTGTGATTGGTTCATAAACAACTAATTCGGCCCTATAATCCATTAAAAATTCAGGATTGCAAAAAAAAAGTTTGGCCTTACACTTCCCAAAGTGAGGAGGGAGGGCTATAAGAAGCGGATAATTTTTTAATCGGCCTAACATTCAGAAATAACCCTTTATTTTGTATTACAAACAATGACGACGGCTAGAAAATTTGTGATTTCTTGTTACCATCGTCTGACCGAGCCTGAATACGGCCACACCGTCGTAGCGCGTGAGCAATGAGTGACCGGTGCACACAACAGAATTGTTAATCTAGAGACTTTTCATCCGAAGCAATTGACACACACGCACACCAAAAAAAAAAAACATTGGCCAAGAAACCCCTTGGTACAGTGGGGCATTTAAGTTTAGTCAATTTATTAAGAAGGAGCGCTCGGACGAGTTTTGGCTAGATTTCTCCGCAGAGGGTGTGGCTTAGCTATCTTGTCAAGGAAATATAGAATCAACCACTACCCGGCACAAAAAACACCGAATGTAGTTTCGGCGCCAGTGGCGTGCTTACTAATCCCATGAGTCCTTGGGATTTCTCTATTTAACGATATGGTCCTGTGACTGCAGTGTGAATGAGAACAGAAGGAAATTTGTATTTTTTTCCGACATAGGTAAATGATCATTGACATCAACAACTACCTCATATGCCTATCAAGACACAACAGGTTTGCAGGATGTAGATGAGGGTGATTGAAAGAAATAAAGATAAGTTATCTTCTTGAAATTTGAACTTCGCTGAGTCAGAAAAAATGGCGAAGTCCCTTTCCTCATGTCATCCCGCTCATTTAGATTCGGAGGAACTAACTTTCAACGCTGTCGAACGCGAAGGTAAGATAAGATTAAATAGTAACTAGAACCAATTCGTTCGAATCCATTTATCATAGCACCGGGCATTAATCGAACAGCCTGATTCCATGTCCTAGTCGTGTACGAAAAAGTGCATACGGTATTGATGAACTCAACTTTGCAAGGTTACAACGAAACCAAAATACCGCCAATACGCACTCAACATGCATTCACGTGAATTCTTGCAATGCTTACATTACTGTACCCTACCATTTGTTTTTGGCAATTGGATATCCACAAATTGCTAATTCGAGAAGAAATATGACGGAACGATTTCTCGCCCAGCAGAGTTTGAAGTGTATAATGAAACCGGAAATATAAATTAACTACGAGGTTGAAGGTCGTACACACGGTAAAACAAAGCACACACGTACCAGGAACAAAATATCCCGTTATCCAAACACATATTCAGACACTTGCCGGCCAAGCCCATACAAACAAAGTAACTACTTTTTAGGCGTTTATATTGTGGGTAAGGAGTTTATGGCAATGCGTAGGCTAAACCTAATAATAAAAACAACACCACAATGCGACCGTCGTTCTTGTTCCTTTATTATTCAGCCTTAATTTTTAAGATTCTCGTAACATAGGGCTTCTGAAAGTGAGTCCCGAGGTCCGATTTTGATTTTTTTTTCAACTTTCACCCGAAAAAATTCATATTAATTACAGCCACCGACTTTAACTAACCTGCTCATAAATATGGCGAAGCTTTTTTGTTACTGTTACAAGGACTCTACTCTATATATTGAGGCCTCTTAAGGGGTGTGTTTCCCGATCATTTTTGGGGAACCCTCCCCCCCTGAGGTTATCCGGAAGTAGTATTGGTATTTTGATATCAATGAAAGGTTCGTATTTTTCTTTTTCTTCTCATTGTCGTCCTCAATTTTGAGCCCTCAAATATCCTTTTCACTTCCCACGAATAACAAAACCGCCGTTTTAGGTGGTGAAACCGGCACTATCAGTGATTTGCTAAACAGAAAATCGAAAAAAAATCATAAAAAATCAGATTTTTTCTCATTTGTAACAAGTACCAGGTTATCCCAACATACCCTGCAAAGATAAGACCAGAACAACCTCATAAGACCAGAATCGGAGATTTTATCATTACTGTCCGTGTCGGACACTTACTACAACACGTAATTGAATGGAAGAATCGTATTCTTGGTTGGAACACTACCTGCCATTTTCTTCCTTTTCTGTCAATTCTACTGCTGGAAAAGGTACCTTATGAGAATTCTACACAATTCTTTATCCTTCACTTTGCAGCTATTCCTTCCTGCAAATTCAATATTTTTTTTTGTTTTCAAATCAACTGATAGTGTCCTTTAAGACTCATTTAGCCCAGTCTTGAATAGGGCTTGCACCTCATTATTGCGTCTACCATCAAACCGCAAGTTGGTTTCCCCCGGTACTTGATGGGTGTTGTGCAAGTGCCAGCCTCATATCAAGTATAGAACACCAAAATTTAAAAACGCCCCCATAAATCGGTAACAACCCACCTTTAAATCACATGAAAGTTAAAGACCGTGATGGTTAATAACACAACTAATTAGGCCTATAATCCATTACAATTTCAGGATTGCAAAAAAAAAAAGTTTGGCCTTATCCCAAAAAGTGAGGAGGGATTGAGGGCTATAAGAATCGGATAATTTTTTAATCGGCCTAACAATTCAGAAATAACCCTTTATTTTGTATTAAGACAATGACGACGGCTAAATTTGTGATTTCTTGGTTACCATCGTCTGACTAGTCCATGAAATACGGCCTGTACACGTCGAGCGCGTGAGCAATGAGTGACAGGTGCACACAACAGAATTGTTACTAGAGACTTTTCATCCGAAGCAATTTACACAAACGCACACCAAAAAAAAAAAAAAACATGGCAAGAAACCCCTTGGTAAAGTGGCATTTAGTCAATTTATGTTAAAAGAAGGAACGCCCGGACGAGTTTTGGCTAGATATCTCCGCAGAGGGTGTGGCTTAGCATCTTGTCAAGGAAATATAGAATCACCGGCACAAAAAACACCGAATGTGTAGTTCGCCAGTGGCGTGCATACTAATCCCATGAGTCCTTGCGATTTCTATCTACGATATGGTCTGTGACGGCAGTGTGATGAGAACACGAAGGAAATTTGTATTTTTTTCCGACATAGGTAAATGATCATTGACATCAACTACCTCATATGAACTATAAGACACACATGTTTGCATGGATGTAGATGAGGGTGAGTGAAAGAAAGTTAAAGATAAGTTATCCTTCTGCAAAGTTGAAATTCGCTGAGTTCAGAAAAAAATGGCGAAGTCATTTCATGCGAACGTGCTGTAACTCAGTATCTATACTGGGTTACATGTTACTGTAACTAGGCAACTCATGGTACTGGTACTGTAAGTAGTTCCAATAATTGTAACTTATGGCATCAATAGCCTTTTAAAATTTGGACATTTCTTTGGTGCCATAAGTTACAACTGTTCTGTGGAGTTCCAATGCCATTTAAGGTTTGAGATGTTTTGAGATGTATATTTCTTAAATAAAAAGAAAAAAATAATTTTCTTTTGACATACATAGCATCTCTAGAGTCTGTAGAAATTGTCTTACCAATTTGTAACCGATGCTACAATTTCAAAAAAGTTCATGAATGTCAACATGTACACAGGCTGCCAAATTTGGCAGTCCAATGTAGACACAAGGGTAAGTTTCACATGAAAATTTCATAATGTGAATTTTAAATCTGGAAAAATGGTTATCACATGACGCAGAAGACTCTGAATGCCTACAAATATAACCCCTTTATGCAAATAATGAATATTTAAGCCATTTTGCAGCTGTAAAGTTAGAGCAGAAGCTGTCAGTGTATCTTGGCTTAAATGGCACTTTCACTACACACAACTTGTCATGACTAGATAGTCTATGATAACAGCAGCCATAAAAAAGTTAAGACTATCTAGTCATGATCATCAGGACTAGTACTGTAAGTGCCTATACTCCGTTTCCCTTCCTCCGTGCAGTGACGTCAGCGCGATATTTGATGGTCGCACCAGTAAACCGCACGCGCTGGCCTAAAGCGATGGTATTTTTACACGCGCGCACAAAGACGGCATATCCTGACGCGTGCATAAAGGCTGCGTCAAGGTTGGGACATCACTGCACGGAGGTAGACAAATGGACTACATACATGTATCTGTGAAGTTGTTAGAAATATTATAACTGTAAAAGCCACCACTAACCCCGACGGATTTTGAACTCAATAATTTTTTTCCTAAATTATCATGATATTACTAAGATGAATTGAACAAAGGTTTAAAAGGTGATTTTGCAATGCCACTGGGACCGAGGCTGCCGTAGAAAATACACGTAAGAATTCCCTAAATGACCGTTTGGGAATCCCCAATGCCAAATTGAGGAGATTGTGTCCGACCCCCCTGCCATTTGCATTTACGGTTAGAATCTAAATGTCGGGGGGGGGGGGGGGGGGGGGGGTAGGACATGCAAACCTATAAATAGCATCAGAAAATTCAAAATGGCGTTAACTTCCAGGTACTAGTCTGTTTCAAAGACTTATTAGGAGGGCGCTCTTACGCATCGAACGGTTACACAGAGACTTGACTAAAGACTAGGCCTGGTCACAAATATTTAAATCTAAATGACCGGTATTGAAATTACACAATTTTGCAGCGGGATTAATCCACTAACCCCAACGGATTTTGAAGTCAATATTTTTTTCTTAATTTATCTAGATCTTTTGAACAAAGGTTTTTAGAGATGATTTAATTTTTAAAGGTGCGTTTTCCGATCGTCTTTAGGACCCCCCGATTTACCCGGATGTAGTATCGATTTTGATATCAGATGAAAGGCCATATTTTTCTCATTGTCGTCCTGAAATTTGAGCCCTCAAATCCATTTCATTCCCAAGATATAAACAAAAAAAACAACCGGTTTAGTGGTTAACCATTAGCACAGTACTGAATAGGGCTTTGCAACATGCATTATTGCATCTACCATCAAAACCGCAAGTTTGTTTCCCACAGTACTTGATGGGTTTATGTACAAGTGCCAGGCTCTCATCAAGTAGAGAACACAATCCACATAAATCGGAACAAACATGTCAACCACCTTTAATGTCACTGGGACCGAGACTGCCATAGTAATGCACGTAGCAGTTCCCCAAATTACAGTTTGGAAATCCCCAATGCCCAAATCGAGCAGATCGTGTCCTCCCCCCCACCCCCACCCCCGCTAAATGTACCAGAAATGGGTGCAGAGTTAAACCAAAACATGACCTGTTAATCCTTGCTTAAGCATCCTCAGTGAAAAGGTTAATCCGGCCGATCTGGAAGCATGATAAAATACTTGCTGACTCAGAATTCGAAATATAATTTTTTTTTGTGTAGTGATTAAAATAATAGCCATCTAGAACTAAAGACGGCCACATAAAATGCTAATTCCAAAGTTAGAGGTGAATCAGATTTTCCATTAAAATTCATGCAGTAAACATTTATGCACAGTATAACAGTGCCTGCCATAGGATACATGAATGGTCATGCACCATGATGAGTTGGGGTATACAGGGTGAGTCAAAAAGATTTACACTCGTTTGTTTGAATTTTTCTACAGCAGTGAAAAATCTACCAAAGATACCGACTATCACATATAAAACTAGATTATTTCACCTACTAGAGAAATTTTGATTTTCGAACTTTGCATTGCGAAGTTATGCTAACTTAAAGATAGGTACCCATTTTCACTCTGTCCACGGAATCACTGTTGTGGAATTTGGCCAAAGGGACGTTGAAAGGTTCAAAGGTTCATGTGAGGTCAAGTTAAAAATGGGCTAAAAATGTAAAATTGATCTAAATTGAACACTTGACGTTCCCTGGAACCACACTTTTGTCATAGGGGCACCATGCAATCCCTTCATAGTGTTGTGAGTTCAAAGACGTCACCGTGGCAGGGTAAACAAAGGGAAGGGCGCGCCCCACATGCTCTATATTCTTTGAATTATAAGCGAGTGGAGCGCGAAAGCCGGGAGAACCGGCGAAATTTAGGTTTGTACATGTAGGCGGTGCTGTAAAAAGTTGAGATGTGGTCATAAAAAAAAATTTGTTTTGAACACCTTGAAGACAAATTGTACAAAAAGTTGACCAAAAAGGCAATTCGTTGGTCCCAAACTTTTGACCCATTTTTCTAAGTTGGCTTTGAAATTTCGCACCCATTTTCATAGTAATTTAGCAAATCGCCAATTTTCATAGTAAATTTTCCGAAAATCTGAAAAATCCACAATTCATTTGTTTTACCAAAAAAATCAGGAAAAAATTTACCAATTTCTAGAAGTGCGACCAAAAAAGGACCCCATTTATATAGTAGCAATGACCTCAAAAAATAGTGGGCTTTAATTTTCGCACCATTTTCTAAGTAATTTCGCATTATCGGCCAATTTCATAGTAACTTTCTGACAATCTAGAAAAATTCCACATTTTCATGGTGATTTTACCGGAAAAAAAATCAGAAAAAATACCCATTAATATTAATTGCGAACAAAAAAATTGGCAATTACACCTTCTTCCCCTCAGGGGAAAAAAGTTGTCAGTGTTGCCAGTTTTGAAAAAGGAGACATCTATTGTTGGTCACTATAAAGAAAGAAAAAATACGTCATTGATGTATTCCGCACAATACGCCCAGATTTTAACAGCCTAAATAGCTTGAGTCGCTCTATATTACTACACTTTTTTCCCTGGGTAAATTGTCGATTTGTTAAAAGGTTGATATATTTATTCGATAGTTGACTCTATATATACTACCATTTTTCCCGTGGATACTATCAACAATATTGAATGATGGCGGTTTCGTAAATGTATCCGTAGATGATATATAATACCACTTTTTACGGCTTACGTATTTTGCGAAACGAAACAGGAACTCCATTGGATTACACGCTTTATTCAGTCATGCATGCATACGGCATAACGGAATAAAGCGCCTGTAATCCAAGATGGAGTTCTGTTTCGTTTCGACAACCAAGTAAGCCCTTTTTTCCCTGTGGTCAATTCTGTGCCTCAGGGGAAAAAAGTGGTACTATCTATTATCTTCGTCGCGCTATTTATACTACCACTTTTTTCGCCTTGTAATTTTTTCATGGGGAAAGAAGTCATGACTAATATTATGTTACCCACTTTTTTCCCCTGGTTTTTGGCAATTTTATCCTTCTTTTACAGTAACCCCATTACCTAAAACCCTTATCTACTGTCACCACCAAAAGCTACTCAGCAAGCAGAGTCTGCGCACCTTTTCAAACGGGGGGATTCTCCCCCAGTCGATAGAACACATTAAGCAAAGGTGCCTATTTATTGGGAGGAAATTATCTTCGTCGCTCTATAAATACTACCACTTTTGGTTAACCGGTCGTAATTTTTTCATCCAGGGGAAAAAAGTGGGTACTAATATTTTGTTCGTCACTCTATATACTACCACTTTTTTCCCCTGTATTTTTTCCTAGGGGAAAACAGTGGGACTATATATTAGTTCGTCGATCTATATCTACTACCACTTTTAGCCTGAGGGGGGAAAAAGTGGTTACTAATATATAGTACAACTTTTTTCCCCTGTACTTTTTTGGCATATTGTTTGTCCTTCTTTGACAGTAACCCCCTATACTCAACCCCTTATCTACTGTCACCCAAAAGCTACTCAGCAAGCTGCGTCTGCGCCCCTTTCAAAGGCGGGATTCTCCCCCAGTCGATAGAACACATTAAGAAATGTTGCCGATTTATTTGGTGAGAAAATTCTTCTTACGTCGCTCTAGATTATAACACTTTTTTCCCTGTGTAATTATTTTACTCAGGGGAAAAAGTGGTACTATATATTATGTCGTCACTCTATATATACTACCACTTTTCCCCTGTATTGTTTCCGAGGGGAAAAAAAAGTGGTTACCATGCATGGTAAAGTCAGGGGCGAGTAGATCGCTGAACTGTAGCCCTAACCCTAAGTCACCGGCGGTGAGGTAGAATCACTGAAATTTAGACCTAACCCTAAGTATGGGGGGGGGCTTGAGCCCTAACCCTAAGGTCTGGGGAGTGTAGATCACTGGGCTTTAGCACTAGTCACTGGGCGTGGTAGATCACTGCCTTTAGCCCTAACAATAAGTCACTGGGGGGTGAGTGATCATGGGCTTTAGCCCTAAACCATAAGTCACGGGGTTAGGGCTAAAGCCCAGTGATCTACACCCCAGTGACTAGGGTTAGGGCTTAGGGTTTAGGGTTGGGTTAGGTTTATGGTTAGGTTAGGGTTGTTCAATGTGCTTTAGCCCTCACCTAAGTTCACGGGGCGAGTAGATCACTGGGCTTTCAGCCTTAACCCTAAGTCACTGGGGTGAGTAGAACAACTGAACTTTAGCCCAAACCAAGTCAATGGGGCGAGTAGATCAACTCTGCGCTTTAGCCATAACCTATGTCTACTGGGGCGAGCTAGATAACCGGGCTTTAGCCTAACACCTAAGTCATGAGCGAGTAGATCACTGTGCGTTCGCCCCTCACCTAAGTCAAATGGGGCGAAGTAGATCACTGGCTGTAGCTAACCTAAGTAATGGGGTGGAGTAGATCACTGGGCTTAGCCTAAACCGAAGTCAATGGGGGTGAGTAGATCCATGGGCTTAGCCCTAACCCAAGGCACTGGGGTGATTAGGATCACTACACTTCAGCCAACATACGTAAGGGGGTGAGTAGATCATGGGCTGTAGCCCTAAACCGAAGTCACTGGGGCGAATGATCACAAAGCCCAGTGAGATACTCACACAGGGTTAGGGGTCGGGGTTGGGTGAGGGTTAGGGTTTAGGTTTATGGTTAGAGTTAGGGTTAGGGTAGGTCACTGGGCTTGAGCCCTAACCCTAAGGCACTGGGGCGAGCAAGATCCCTGGGCTTTAGCCCTACCCTAAGGTCAATGGGGTGAGTAGATCACTGAACTTTAGACCTAACCCTAAGTAGTGGGGCGATAGATCAACTCGGCTTAGCCCTAAGTCACTGGGGGTGAGTAGCTACTTCTCTGCTTCTTATCGTGTCCCAAACACTGTGGTTCTCAAATATGTTCCAGCCAGAGATGGGAACAACGGGCCCGGCTTGACCCACGAAATCCGACACGGTCCCGTTGTGCACCGCCTGCCCCAGCAGCGGGACAGAACTGAAAGAGGTGTCCACCGTCCGTGGGAGCCGCTCCCAACCACAGGCAGCCATCCCGATCCGCTTCCAGACAGCCCACCCCCGCAAAAAGGAAAAAACCAGATGGCAGCCCGGCTCTCAACCAATGGAGGCACCGCCACCAAGCCTGCACGTGGAGCCAGCCCCAGGCGGGAGGACGCCCACCAGGCTCAACACCGAGAGATGGCAACTGGCCGACGGCAATTTCTCTCCACAAGGCGGACCTCTCCCAACCTCACCAGAGGAATGCCCCAAGAGGTTTGGACTTCCCTCAGAAAATCCCTCTGGATATAAGACGGCCGGAAGCAGGGTATCTGTCCGACAATAAGGTGACCCCCACAGTGGCACATGGCAGCACGCCCCCCGCATGCCCGCACACGCCACGGACGGTATGTCCGGTGGGGGGTGGAGCAATTCCATGCTAGGATGTACAGGTTTTTCAGCGGTGTTGGACGGAGGCATCCTATGCTGAATCAAGCGGCAGGGGAGGCATTCAAGCTGGAGCAAGCTCCCGGCATTGGGCGACCCCTTCCACACACAGGCAGGCACCCACTTGACACCACGAGTAGACAAAGGGGCAAAGGCCCGCGATCTTAGGGACAAGCGGGGGCGAGCACCCCTATCCTGTGCTGCGGAGTCTGCCAAAGATGTCATTGCGTGAACAACACCCCACTCCTCGCCCTCCCGAACGTGGGGGGCCCTACAAGAGAGAGTGCGGTCAAGGTAACTCCCAGCAGTAGATCACTGGGCGTCAGCCCCTAACCTAAGTCATGGGCGGTAGAATCACTGAACTTTAGTCCCTAACTCTAAGTCAATGGGGCGAGAGCTCACGGGCCTTTAGCCCTAACCCTAAGTCAATGGGGAGAGTAGAGTAGATAACTGGGCTTTAGCCCTAACCCTAAGCAAGGGGTGAGTAAATCACTGGGCTTAGCCCTAACCCTAAGTCAATGGGTGTTTAGATCACTTGCCTTCTGCCCAACCCTAAGTCACTGGGCGAGTAGATAACTGGGCTTTAGCCCGATCCCTAAGTCACGTGGAGTGATCACTGAACTTTAGCCCTAACCCTAAGTCAATGGGGCGAGATAGATAAATCGGCTTTAGCCTAACCTATGTCACTGGATTGAGTAGATCACTGGGCTTTAGCCCTAACCCTAAGTCAACTGGAGCGAACGTAGACACTGGGCTTTAGCACTAACACTAAGTCACGGGGCAGAGTAAATAACGGTTTTAGCCATAACCCTAAGTCACTGGGGTGAGTAGATCACTGGGCTTTAGCCCCTAACACTAAAGGTCACTGGGGTGGATATTAGTACACACTTCGCCCTAACCCTAAGTCACTGGGGTGAGTAGATCATGGCTATAGCCCTAACCCTAAGTCACTGGGGCGTGAGTAGATCACTGGGCTTTAGCCCAACCATAAGTAACTGGGTTACGGTTTAAAGCCAAGTGATATACTCACCCCAGTGAATTAGGGTTAGGGCTTAGGGTTAGGTTAGGTTTAGGGTTAGGGTTGGTCACTGTGCTTTAGCCTAACACTAAGTCACTGGGGCGTGTAGATCACTTGGCTTAGCCCTAAACATTAAGTCACTTGGGTGAGTAGATCATGAACTTTAGCCCTAACCTAAGCACTGGGAGAGTAGATCACGCGGGCTTAGCCTAACCCTAAGGTCACTGGGTGTGTGAGTAGAATGACCTGGCTTTAGCCCTATCCCTAAGTAACTGGGGTGAGTAGATCACTGAACTTAAGCCCTAACACTAAGTCACTGGGGCGAGTAGAGCACTCGGCTTTAGCCATAACCCTAGTCACTGGGGATAGTAGATCACTGGGCTTAGCCCCGAAACCCTAAGCACTGGAGCGGAGTAGATGGCGCGAGTAGATCACTGAACTTTAGCCCTAACCCTAAAGTTCAATGGGGAGGAGAGTAGATCACCGGGCTTTAGACCTAACCTAAGTCACTGGTGCGAGTAGAGTAAAGTTAGTCCCGGGCTTTAGCCTATCCCTAAGTCACTGGGTGTGACGTAGATCACTGAACTTTAGCCCTAACCCTTAATCACTGGGGCAAGTAGAGTCGATCACCGGCTTTAGCCCTAACCTAAGTCACTGGTGAGTAGAAAGTCCTGGGTTTAGCCTACCCCTAAGTCACTGGGGTGAGTAGATCCACCGGACACTTTAGCCCAAACCCTAAGTCATTGGGGCGAGGAGATCACTCGGCTTTAGCCCCTAACCCTAACTAAGTCACTGGGTGAGTAGACATGGGCTGACGCCCTAACCCTAAGTAACTGGAGCGAGTAGATCAGTCACTGAAACTTTAGCCCTTACCCTAAGTCATTAGGGCGAGTAGATCACCGGGCTTTAGCCCTAACCATAAGTCACTGGAGCGAGTGATCCCTGGGCTTTAGCCACTAACTAAAGTCCACAGGGCGAGTAGATCACCGGGCTTACCCTAACCCTAATCACTGAGCGAGATGATCACTGGGCTTTAGCCCTAACCTAAGTCACTGGGTGAGTAGATCCCACTGGGCTTAAGCCCAACCCTAAGTCACTGGGGGTCAGTAGATCACTGGGCTTTAGCCTAACCCTAAGTCACGGGGGGGGGATTAGATCACTACCACTTCCGCCCTAACCCTAATGATCACTGGGGTGAAGAGCTAGATCACTGGGACTATAGCCCAACCCTAAGTCACTGGGCGCGAATTGATCACACAAAAGCCCAGTGATCTATTCACCCCGTGACTTAGGGTTAGGCCTAAAGCCCAGTGATTATACTCACCCCAGTGACTTAGGGTTAGGGTTTGGGTATAGGGTTAGGCTTAGGTGTTAGGGTAGGTCACTGGGCTTAGCCCAACCCCTTAAGTCACTGGGGCGAGTAGTCCCTGGGCGTTTTAGCCCTAACCCTAAGTAAAGGGGCGTGAGTAGATACTGAACTTTAGCCCTAACACTAAGTCACTGGGGCGAGTAGATCACGGCTTTAGCCCAACCCTAAGTCAATGGGCCGTGAGTAGATCACTGGGCTTCAGCCCTAACCGAAGTCCACAGGGGTGAGTAAATCACTGGGCTTCGCCCTAACCCTAGTCACTGGGGTGAGCAGATACCGGGTTTAGCCCTAACCATAAGTACCTGCGGTGATTCGATCACTGGCACTCTGCCCCGAACCCAAGTCACTGGGGCGAGTAGACCCTGGCTTTAGCCCCCTATCCTAAATCACTGGGGTGAGTAGATCACTGAACTTAGCCCTAACCCTACGTCACTTGGGGCGAGTAGATCAATCGTCTTTAGCCCTAACCCTAAGTCCGGGGTGAATAGATCATGGGCTTTAGACATAAACCTAAGTCACTGGAGCGAGTAGCTAAACTGAATATTTAGCCTAACCCTAAGGCACTGGGGGGAGGAGATCACCGGGCTTTAGCACTAACCCTAAGTCACTGGACAGTGAGTAGATCACTGGGCTTTAGCCCTAACCATTAGTCACTGGGGCGGCGAGTAGATAGGGCGTTAGCCCTAACACTAAGTAACTGGGGGGGGAGCAGATCACTGGGCTTTAGCCCTAACCCTAATTATGTTGTCACTGCTTTGGCTTTGGGTGATTTAGATGTCATATGTGCACTTTTCAGCCCTAACCACTAAGTCACTGGGCAGAGAGTTGATATCACAATGTAAGCACATGACTTAGGGGGGCTAGAGCTAAACCCAAGTGATCTACTCGCCCAGTGACGTAGGGCTAAAGCCCGGTAATCACCTTGCCCAGCTGACTTAGGGCGTAGGAAAGCCCATTAATCTACTCGCCCCAGGGAATTCTAGTTTACATGGTACCACTTTATTCCCCTCAGGAAAAAAATACCAGGGGAAAAGGAAAAAAAAGTGGTTAGTATATATAGAGCGCACGAAACATCGAACTATAATATTACCATTTTTCCATCAGGAAAAAACTACCAGGGGAAAACCGTGGTAGTATATATAAGCGACGAACTAATATATAGTACCAGTTTTTTCCCCGCAGGAAAAAACAGGGGAAGCAAAAAAAAGTGGTCAGTATCTATAGAGCAACCCAGATATATTTCTCCCAAATAATAGGCAACATTATTAATGTCCTTCTAAGGACTGGGGGAGAATCCCCCCGTTTGAAACGGGGCAGCGACTCAGCTTGAGCGAGAGCTTTTGGGGGGTTGACAGTAGATAAGGGGGTTTAGTTAATAGGGGTACTGTAAAAGAAGGACAAAATTGCCAAAAAAAACGGACGGGAAAAAAAAGTGTGGTAGTGTAATAATAGTACCAATTTTTCCCCTCAGGACAAAAATACAGGGGAAAAAAAGTGGTAGTATATATAGAGCGCAACAATAATATGTAGTACCACTTTTTCCCTGATGAAAATAATTACACAGGGGAGACAGTGGTATTATATATAGAGCGACGAAGATAATTATCCTCCGACACAGCTTGCTCCTGAGTTGTGTGTATTGGGCGGGATGCATAAAATGCACGTTACCCTTTTTTTTCCTTAAAAAATCAAGCAAAAAATAAGTCCTTTTTAGAACCTGGCAACACTGATCTGAACCATTTCCCCTGGAGGGGAAAAAAGTGGTACATTGCCAAAAAATGGAACCATTCACTATAGTAGCATGGGGGAAAAACGACCCATTGTTATTCGAAGGGGTGAAAGCGTGACCCGTGCCCATATGGCGGGTCACATATGTCTACCCTTTTCCAACTGAGAACCCTCCCCCCCCCCCCCCCCGGCGCATATTCAATTTTCAAAAAAAGAATTTTTGCAGTCATGAATGCTTGTCCATTATAATCAAGGTGTGACATCTAAGCTTGCATCAAGGCCTTCATATAGCAAAAATCACAAATTTCAAGAACTCTGTCATAAAATTCCGGAGCCAGAATTTTTGTTAACACGGTTATATGGAACTGTTATACTGAAATGAATATGTACGGCACGAAAATGAAAATTCCGATTCCATCTTAAGCTTAAAGGTGATGGACTGATCTAGTTAATGTAGATCTAGATTAGATATTTTAAATTAAGAAAAAATTATATTTTGGAAAACTCTGAGTCAGCCTTTAAATTGCACCAATTATAAAGTGGAATTTTCAGGAAATGATCAAACCTAGCCCAAACAAAAAAATTCAGAAGTTGAACTAAGCTTCGTGGCAACCTACGGCAGAGTGTTCTGGGGTCCTACATGGGCATGATTACAAAGCTAGTTCTGATATTGGCACAATACATGTAGTAAAGTTATAGTTGCCGTCACAATTCTTCTGAAATAGGCTCTACATTCACACGACGGAGAGGTCGCTGCAGGTAACGCACATCTATGGGTTCCTTGCCGACATTGTCATGGTTTCTGGGGGCTGCTGGTGTAGTTTTGACGCAGAGAAAAAAATTGCTGTTGAGGATTTGGTCGTGATGTGGTGGCAGAATATGGGATGATTTCAGTATCTCAACCCACTCCTCAACGTGCGGTGTATTCCATTGAGGCTGCCAATCATAGGGAGGTGTGGCCACAATAATTCTTTCCAGAATACCTAAAAATTTGTCAAAATTGGACATTAAGTCATGGGTTTCTGATGGGAAATTCAAAACAAAAGGGTTTCACGCCAGGTTTCAGAATCTTCCGAAGAAAACCTATTTCTCCGGAAGAATGGCAGAAGAATGGAAAAGGTTGTTTCTTCAGTGCTTCTGGAAGAGAAAACTGGGAAGGAAAATGAAGAAACTGGAAGAAATCAAGAAGTATGAACAAAATTAAAATTACACTATATTTTCATTTAATCATACTTGTACTTGTTACTTTACAGACAATCTGTTTTTTTTTTTCAAAATTAGTGGACAAGTTTATAGCATGTTAGTTTACCTTTGCAAGTATAGTAAATTTGTTGATTAAAGGTAACCCATTTCACAAAATCTTTCCTTATAATGTGCACATTTATACTATCAGAGTTGTAATTGTAGAGGCAAAAACAATAAAAAAAATTTTTTAGGTTTTTTCTTTTTTTAAATTCTTAATTTTAAACACACAAATCCTAAAAAGTAGCAGCGTTATGGTCTTTTGTTTTTTACATGTGTGTGTAGACATACTAACTTTGTACCTGCTTAGTGGGGGAACCGGGTGCGGATAACAGTTGTTTTAAAGAAATGAAGATGTTCACCGTCTCTACAATGAAGCTCTGCTTGGCCTGTGTGTGAAAAGTGTCTAATCAGTTTCTCCAGAATTGTATATAAATTATAATTAGGGCCTTGTGAGCAATGCGAGTTTAATTATGCAATTGCAGCGGGGTAGGGGGGGGGTCCCTGAATGGCATTTTTTATTTCACTACTATATTTCCTTCACTGTATAATATAAACCCACAACTCTTAAAAGTCTTGGCTTTTAAAATAGAACATTTTAACCTAAACTTTTTTAGGTTCTTATGCCTTCAGTGGAAGAAACCTGTTCTTCCAAGTGAAAAAAAAAAAACAAATTTTTTTCCACATGTGAAGAACCTGGAGGTGAACCCTGATTTCCACGATGGCGCACGACCCGGTGTGACGTTTTACTAGCCCATGCGTCATTTTTTCAAGTTTCCAGCAATATCAACCACAACAGATCAAGCAGTGAAAATATCTGAAACGAGCATTTCACTCTTCAAAAAAATATCCTGGAGGTGAAGTCGTCATGATGTCCTATATCAGCAATCATGTAGTAAAGATATCACTCTTCTGACTTTTTCCAATTCACTCTTGAAAAATTTAGCATCCAAGCATGAAATTTCTCTGAAAAATTGAGTTCTGAAAGAAGAGATGTTGGGCCTATCATTTAACAAAGAAATTTTTTTTTTTTAAAAATATGAACAATTATTTTGACGACAGTACATGTTAATATATGGTCAGCCTCTTTGGCAAAAATTGCTTTTTATAAAAAGCAAATACAAAACAGTGACTCATGTTTTCTCTACTAGATATGAGAGCCTAGCACTTGAATAGACTCACATCAAGTATTGTGGGAAACAAACAAGCGCATGAAAAGTCGATGTTAATGTCACCCGAAACCGCCTTGTGTTATGGATTCTGCCCGCGTTTGAGATGCTTGAAATCCCTAAAAAGTTCATTGTTGTGCAATAAAGAAAATATCAAGGTTTCTTTTGTGATGTCACATCTTGTGAATGTTATTTTAGTGATTTTAAATCAAAGAACAGTTGCAAATCTTTTTAAATGTAGGGTGGTGTTTGACATAGAAGCATTGATGACATGCTGAAGGTTGGTGAAATGGCCGTTTCAAAATGGACGAATAATGAAAAGTGAAAATTAGTTCCTAATTATGCTGGCATTTTGCCAAAAAGGTTACGGGAAACATAACATGACTTTCATTGGCCTTAATGCATAGTGCTCTATTCACTACTTTATTGGGGGTCTAATACACATTTAATTGTCTGTATCTGATGAAAGGAATGGACTTGAAGGCTCAATTGAAATTGATATCAAAAGTGATAGTACTTGCAAGTATTGCAGGAAGTGGGGGTCCCAAAATGATCGAACAAACACCTCATTAGCCATTTCACAATTATGGTTTGATTTCTCATTTTTCCAACACTCTCTTAAACCAAGGAGCCATGGTGAAACTTCATGAAGCAGCTCAAAGAACAGAAGTTCAGCAAGCCAAGATGTGCCTGCACCCTGTTATTGATTCACAGGAATCCTCCTACACCACATTCCCGCCGCGGACACTCCACGATCCGGAGGTAGTAGAGCAAAGAAGAAGGTGGAAAACCAAAACTGTTTCTCCACAGAGATGGAAACAAGCGATCAATGGACAAACCAACATTTCTTTGGTTGATGATCATAATCAAAGAATAACAAATCAAGGTGATTGAATTCTTAAAGTTTAAGTTTGTGTCTTTGTTGAACCAAAAAGCAATAACCACATTTTATAACAATATGTCATGGTTTTGAGTTCCGATTTTGTTAGTGGGAGCATTCATTTTACCCCCCTGCTTGAAAAGCAGAGGGGGATTATGCTATCAGTCAAGGCAGCGTCGGCGTCGGCGTCCAAAACAATCTTGTGAACGCGAGAACATGAGACCCATAAGGTTATGGTGATGTAACTGTGGGTGGGATCGTGAGACTTCCATGCCCTTCATCTATTAGATATGGGGCGTGGATATGCTAAGTAGGTACCAATTTGCATAATTAATGAGTGAATTTGGGGTATTTGTACCCACAATCTTGTGAATGAAGTCGGTAAACATGAGACCCATAAGGGTTTATGGTGATGTAATGGTGGGTTGGGTCGGAACTGCCATGCCCTTAATCTGATTAGATTTGGGCCATGGGCATATGATAATAGGTACTAATTGAATTAATTAATGAGTAATTGGGTTTTTAACACAAAGCTGTTGAAACCAAAAACTACTGAAAGATCCATAAGTCCGATGTGAGAATGAAGGCAACTTGGTGAGGGTCGTGGGGAATCATGTTACTGTAGGCACGCTGATTAGGTTTGTGGGCATGATAGCTAATTAAATAGTAATGTGCAATATTATGGGCTGCTAAATTGGGGTATTTTCACAAAAAATTGTTGAACAAATATCTGATAAGTCCGATTTGATGTTGACAAAATGATGAGGGGTGGGGACTCATGTACTCGCGCGCGATTAGGTTTTAAGGGGGGTTTGTCCGGGTTAAGGGGGGGGGGAGTTTTTTGCTTTTTTGGGGGAGGGGGTTTAAGGTGGGTTGTGGAGGGTTTTAAAGGGTTGTTCGGGTTCAAGGGGGCGTTGTCTGGGCTTAAGGCGGCTTGTTGTGGGTTAAGGGTGGGTTTGGCGAAGTTTAGGGGGGTTGTCCAGGTACAGGGGGGTTGTTGGGGTTTAAGCGGATTTTGGGGTTTAAGGGGGGTTTTTGGGTTACGGGGAGGTTGTTGGGCTTAGGGGGGCTGTTGGGGTTAAGTGGGTTGCCACGAGTTTAAGGGGGGTTGTTGCGGGTTTGAGGGGATTTTGGGGTTAGGTGTTTTGTGGCACATTAATACCACGTATGCATGCGCAGAGTTCGCACATGCACGCGCATGCGAGTATGCACGCATGTGCGTATGCATGCGCGGACGTGCCTACATGAGGGATGCATGCGTGACATGCGCCATGGAGTATGCATTACACTTACTCTCTTCAGATGCCTTGTTTTCAACACGCTAGCCATAAACCCAGAGATCTATCCAACAATAAGAAAATCACAAGGGTGTGATTTGCCAGCTGATATTAAAAATTTGTAACCGCTCCCGCCAGGGGGATTTAGCAGGTCGAGAACCGCGAGTGTATTTTTAGTGATATAACACTCTCTCCACAGCTATTTGAAGTCGATTTATCATGACCCAAAAACCAATAAAACAAAGAACACAATGCCAACACAGTTGTGAAATATGAAGTTGGATAACTAGGCCACTAATACATCCTGTGCAAATTTTAAAAAACAATTTCATTGCGGGCAATATGATTTTTTCTAAATATAGTGTGTTGCTTTTACAGGTCGTTCTACGGATAATGTAAATATAGAGGGCACTATAAACAAATAAATTGTGACTTTGTTTTCCTATATGGCAAGATTCACGCTATGAATTTTCTCGTCACTTTTAAGAGGTAATAGCTATGGCATTACCCTAATTATATCAGTAGTCAAATTTTGTCACCACTCTAAGGTCCACATAAAAAAACACTGTCATTTAGAGGAGCCTGGACTTTGGCTTCTGTTTCTCAGTGTTATTTACTGAGTTGTGAATTCTTAGAAGAGTAGATGCAGGGGCTGGAAAAAAAAATGCTAACTTTACCCGGGGAATGAAATCCAAATTTCCCTCAAGATGCAAAATTTCCTTCAATCTATGTTTTCATTTATTTAAAGGACCAACATATTTCCTCAGATATCAAATTTCCCTGGGAATGTTACATTCACGAAAATTTCCCACTTCTTCCAGGCATGTATAGATAAATACATGTTTGCGAGTGTGCCTGTTGCTATAGGGGCCAGTGCCCCCCCCCTTTTGTGCATGAAGAAATAATAAGATTCCCAAATTTAAAGGTTTGCCAACAAGAGATTGTTGAGGCATCCCAGATGTGTGTCATAATAGTATATAATTCAATATATAGATCACTCAAAATCGACTTGCTACCTGTGTTATTTGGATACAGAAAAATCTTTAGAAGAACGAACAAAAAAACATGTGATTTGATTGGGTTTGTATTCAATATGAAAACCATCGGCTGAAGTTTGAATTTGTCCTATACGAAAATTATATAAAATTTTAAATTTTTGTACCACAGAAACATTTGTCAAGATTAATCATTGCCAGATGGGAATTTTTGAGGGAAATTTGTGGAAAGGCTTACACAGGATCAAAAAATCAGTGATTATTGATTTATTAGGACACATGCATCTATTTGGCACCTTTAAGTGCATTCTGAGTTTGTCTGCTGGGTCTTCCAAGCCCTAAAGCTTGTACAGTGTACATGGAGTCAAAAGGAGGGTTTGTGTTTTGACAAAATGTGAAAAATTATTATTATCATCTGTGATTTGGTCAGAATTTCTCCAAGAGGTACTTCATAAGGTTGGCAAACCATTATCCCAGAATTTATTAAGCTTTCCCTGGAGATGGTCAGTGCATATTAGTGTTGAAAAAACACCATGTGCACTTGGTCAGATTCCAACCAGGGATCTTCGTATTACTAGCAAGACACTCTTACCAACTGAGCTTCTCAAGCCTGGGTTGGTTGAGGAGTGATAGATCTTATCTGTAGGTGTTCGGTCGAAAGGTATCCTTTGCTTTGCACCTTTCTGACCTTACATGTATAGATAATTTTTATCGCTCCTCTGCCAACCCTGGCTTGATAGCTCAGGTGGTAAGAGCATTATGCTAGTAATATGAATGTTGCCGGTTCGAATCTGGCCAAGCGCACACAGGGTTTTTCAGCACTAACATGCACTGGCCATCTCCAGGGAAAGAGTAATAACTATACATCCTTGTCTACCTGGAGAACTAAGTTAAAATTTCAATTATCCAAAAGTACCCATCACAGTCATCCTCATTGGCAGAAAAAAATATTTTTATAATTAAATTTATTTCAAAGAAGGCAAGGCAATACAAAGAATAGCCAAACATGACCATATGTAGTTTAGTGGGGCAGTACGGCAAAGTGGCAAGGTTCCTAATTGCCGTAGGTGCCGTTGGTTATTTTAGAGCTTGTTATATTTTTTCTCCAGAGTGAAATAAGGAGAAAAAAAATATATAAAGTACAATTGCTAACTATTTATGAATTCCTTGTTCTTTTTCTATTTTGCCATTCACAGAAGCACATTTGTACATTCTGTATGAAAGGGTTTTCAGATAAAGGCAACCTGACTCAACACATACGCACCCACACTGGAGTGAGACCATATGCCTGTCAGTACTGCCATAAGAGATTCACTCAACAAAGCAACATGAGATCTCATGAGCGATTACACATAGGTATGTATAAAACATGAAATGTAGTGGGTGACTTTCCCTATTAAATAACTCATTTTTGCTGACACAAATTTTATTTGGAGCATAAACTACAAAGGTATTTTTACATGATAGTTTTCACACTTCCTTGGCCCAAGGGCAGCCATTTTAAAAAATTGGGTGATTTTTGGGTGATTTTATAATAGCTGCTGCATGTTGTCTAGGGATAATTTCTCCAAATGGTTGTTTTTGTTGAGTGAATAATTTTGCTCAAATATATGATATTATCAAGAAGGACAAATTTGTATTTGAATAAAAATGCGAGTAAAACAAAAAAAAAGAGTAAATGGTGTCGGAATTTCAATTTTCCGTGTCAATTTTATAAGTGTCATTTTTCCATGAATTAAAAGCACTATCACTAACTGGGGATTTTTTTGTATTGTGTGTATATATTATATGCCTATGCAATTTGAAAGGAGTCATGATGTATTGACTTGAGTTTGATTTTTTTTGACTCGGTATACGGTATGACCATTTCAACACATCTGATAAAAAGATAAAGGCTTAGTAAAAGAAAAACCTAACCTTTTATCACGTACATTTAGCACACTTGTGTTGACCAGTACTGTCATGACTGTAGCCAGCTGCATGGTGAACTGGTAGTGGAAATGCTACTGTTGTTTTGTATGGTACTAGTACTAGCAATAGAGCAACCGACATTGATTGATGGGTATTTTACATCACGCACTGTCAGTTGCAACAGTGCCAGTACATACGAATTACGGCAAAAATCACTGGAAACGTCCAATTTGTTGCTTGCCCACAACATATAAAATCCGCTTTGCAAGGCTTCAGCCACGTCAGTGCACTGAGCTGAGAGACTCGGTGATCGGCGAATATTCATCACTACTGTCTGGCTCCTACGGGGGTATATATTATATCCACGGCGATTTTTGGTTCAAATGCTAAATCACTGCCTCTAAAATCACCTCCGGCGTCACTAGAATGGTCTTGAAAAAGACGGTTTATTTCATTCATTTTCGTCGCTTCAGCGACACGACGCCATTTTATCTACATCAGATCAGGCCTCTGACAGTGACTCAGCAAATTGGTGACGCCTCAGGGCACCGTCATTGGATGATAGCGTCAAACTCATTTGCATATGTATCCGGTGCTGCTATAGCATAGCTCATTATGCATAGCATCTAGTCATTATGCATAACATAGCTGGTTGCTGTGTGCCCACGTTGCATTATGTAGAGCGGGAGCAAGGACTTGGGTCAAACATCATCGTTCATGTCCCACTACATCTCAGCTTTGACACCTTTGGTAGTTAGTATGGACCCTCTACATCAATGCAAGATAGTTAGTGGTGTAAAATTGTGGTGTCACTTTTTCAATAGGGGCCAATTTAAGTTTACACAGGGGTCAAACTTTTAAATTACTCCAATCGTGTTGAAATGTATGCCATATTGTCCGTCTAGTCATAAGGATTACAAAAATGTATAGTTTGTACCATCTATGACCATTGGTTTTAGAGTTATTGGGTAAAAATGGCTAAAAGTGCAAAAAGGTCAATTTCCATTTGTACAGGGGTCAAAATCAGAAGTTGCTCCAATTTTGGTAAAAAATGAAACAAATTGTTCATCTAGCTTAATGTGTCAAAATAAGGAATAGTTTGTAGCATCTGCCATGCGTAGTTATCACGTTATGTGACAAAATAGGTCATGGGGCAACATAATCCAATTGGCATTGACCTTCTTTGACCTTTATCTCGGTAAGTAAACATTTAACATAATCAAAACTATACTTTTTGGGAGTCCTCATTCCTCAGACAATAATTTGCAAGCATTTAAAATACAATCAGAGTAACTTTCAATGTTGACCCCTGTACAAATTGAGTTTGACCTTTTTTTGCACTTTTAGACATTTTACCCAATAACTCCAAAACCAATGGTCATAGATGGTACAAACTATACATTTTTGGAATCCTTGTGACTAGACGGACAATATGACATACATTTCAACATGATTGGAGTAATTTAAAAGTTTGACCCCTGTACAAACTTAAATTGGCCCCTATTGAAAAAGTGACACCACAATTTGACACCACTAACTACCTTGCATTGATGTAGAGGGTCCATACTAACTACTAAATGTGTCAAACCTTAGATGTAGTCGGACATGAACGAACTCCCTAAATAAGGACCATATGATATTCTGCTCCTGCTCTAATGGGGCCGTTGTTATGCCCCTTAGCTGTCGAAGCAATGGTAATATTCCCAACCGCGGAAGCTCCAAACGGAGTGTGATGAATGAACATGAAAATCTAATTACGGGAATCGGCAGACAGCCACAGTCAATTCCCATTGATTGTTGTTCCCTGATCAGATTCAGCCTGATTCAGCCGTCCAGTGTTTCTATTCTATGTTTAGCTATTTTTTTGCAAAACAGGCACAATCACTTGTTTGGACTTGCTACAATGCCCATCTTTGCCACTGATTTTCAAGGAACTTAGCATACCATGAGGTCATTTAGGGGGATTTGGACATCAGAAATTCCTAAAATTTCTTTAAAAAACAAAACACCGCAACATTATGGCTTCAAGACCGATGACACGGCAGTTTTTATTGGTTGTAAATCGAACCTTGACCGAGGTGAATGCCAGGATTTACGTACGTATTTTCCAATTGGCCATTGGACGTAAAGGGCAGCTCATATTGTTAATGACATATTTTTTTTGATCGACATCTCGATCACTTGTGCCAAGTACGTGTTAACGAGAGGCAATAGGAGGCAACGCATAAGTGTCTCCTGACGTCCCAGGTGCAATTACAATCAATTGCATGCAATCATTGCTTTCCACTGCCTTTGAGCCGTTTTCCCCACAAGGGAAAAACAGCAGAATATAGGCAGCAATAGGTCTCCTGCGGGGAAAACGTCAATGGTGCAATTGAAAGCAATTGGTTTCAATGTCTTCTGCGGGGAAAGTGGCCCAAAGTCAATCAAAAGCAACGACCAGAATGTACGCTCAACTTCCGGGTTTGCAAATTCGACCTTGACACATCTGCTAAAATCGGAGGGCACATCGTACAGTGAACGTCGGCAGAAAACCCAGCAGGACTTCGGGAAGGTAATGCATGGTCGGATACAACATGTCGACCGGAATTACATCTTATGGTGCGTGGATGTCTTAAGTGCAATAGAAATCAATGAGTGTTCTGATGGGAAAACGGCCGAAGTGTAATAGAAATCAATGCTGGTAAAGTAAATAGTTCTTGACATTCGACATGCAATTACAATCAATAGGAGCGACTTGCTTCCAGTTGACTGGACAGTTAGGGTTAACCTACCTAACTTCCGTATTTAGTCCTTAACATGTCCCTGTTCTAATACATGCCCCTGCCAATTTTCATGACCAAAATAATAAAATTATGACCAAAAAAATCAAAGGTACATGTACGTAAATATACCTGTACATGGACTGCCGTAGTCCGTATTATATAGATGCTGTCATTAGTCAAAACAATATAATTATTTTTGCCACCTGCACACCAATGACAGCACCCATGCATTTGCTATGCACTTGGGTAAAAGACCATTTGCCATATTGGATTTCCTTCTTTGACTAGGTAAATTTCATGACGGAAAATACAATTTTTGTGCGGAAACAAACTAAGGTGGCAAGGCATATCACTTAACCCTAAACCCATCTGAGAGTCATTGAAAAGCAATCAAGGGGTGTGTTAAGAAGAGAGAATCGACCTTGCCCTCTGTCTTCACGAATAACTACCGCCAGACTTGACTTTGGCTTCATCTTCACAGATGATTACAAGTATACAACTAGGAGATACAGATGACTCACATGACGCATGGATAGAATAATAATAATACAATTTCTTCTTTATTGTTTCCATCAAGGAATTGCCGCTGTAGTTTAACGACATACATGGTCGGACTAATGAAGAGGCATGTGTTGTTGGTTTGCCATCATTCAAAGTGATTTGTTTTTTAGTTTGAACATGTCCCTCGCGCCGCATGGCTTGCTACGCCAGGGCAGACGCGCATGCATTACAATAACACGTCACATTCCCCTTTTACTTCAAGAGCTTGTGTCAAACTCGCACAGAATACAATTTAATGTTGTTACAGCGTGCAATAGATTCTAATTGATTCTCAGACGTCAAGAATTATCTATTTTACCTGCAATGATTCTGATTGACTCTCGACCGTCTTCCCGTGAAACACCCCATTGCTTCCGATTGACTTTGAGACATCCACTCATGTAAACACAAATTTACGTCGCCATGCATGTTGTATCCCACCATGCACCGCCGACCCGAAGTCACATGGGGTTTCCCCCTCTGTGGACTGAAAGGTACAATGTAGTTATGTACCTGAGCATTTAAAGGTCAGCGACAAGAACTGTTGTAAACGCCTTAAAAGAATTATTTCATGAAAAAGAGCAGATAATTCAATCTTTCCTCTGGAAGGCGTTTACGTCATAACTAAGGTATATTGCACATGCGCATCTTGTTGGCCTATTCTGAAAACAGCTACATTTTTCACAAAGGGTGGTGGATTGCAAAAATCAATATCACCTGCTCAGTGTGAAGAGACTTACTGTAGGGGGATATACATCTCCATGGGGAATCAAGTTTATGACCTTTGTAGCATCGAATAGGACCAGTACCCATTTCTACACCTGGGTACAGAAATTGAGGTACCCATTTCACACTCGTTAGAGATGTGAGGATAAATTGTCTTAACTCAAGGGCACAACACATTAGCTGCAGCAGGGTTTGAACCAACGACGTAAATAATAACCCAGACCCGAAGATTCTCCCGAAACAGCGTAACAAAATCAAGGTGCCCAAAAGTATTCATAATGATCATACGCACTTTCATTATCCTAGTTTTGGGCACACCATATTTGGTTTACGTATCGTCGCATTTGGAAAAGTCACTTAATGCATATTGTTATGAACACACTGACTTTTACGTTCGTCACACTTTAACGAGTGAAAACAACAATACAACTGATGCCACATGCTTATCTTCGGACTCAATTCTCTTTTCCTAAGCAATTACAGGGGCATCGGGAGACTTTTTGTGCATTAGATGCAGGAATCTTTTTCGATGCATGTTTCTTTCATTCATCGATGGGTTTTCGCATAATTATTGCAGAAAAATCGGCCGATCGACATGAACACTGGGGAAATGCAACACTGATAACAGAACGTGTGACGCACAGATTTTTTATATTCGTGTGTGCGCCCTCAACAGTGACGACACGCGAGTGTTTACGCAAAAACAACCACGGCGCGCTGTGTGTGAGAGAAATCGGTTACGGGCTTGGGCATTTCCCCACCATCACGCGATTCCCCTCTTGGTTTATTATTCCAGCTCATGTTTGAACTCACACCTTTGGGTATGTGGATTGAGACTGAATTCACACGGACCAAACAGACCACGCTAAAGAAAGTAGTCCCCGTCTGATACTTCTGACGTAACTCAAGAAGTATAATTTATTTTTATTATTCAAAAACTGGTTGATTGGTGGCAAATTTTTATGCACAAAGATGAAACAATTTACTACTTTTTGCCCCATCGACATCTTTTTACCATGAATTCGTCCATTTTATGAAATTTCATGCAAGGGAACAATTTTTGCACTATTTTTCGGTGAAACGTAAAGTTTGATTTCTAAGTGGTGTCTGGTTAAACTTTTCTTGAGCCGGTGAATACTACTGCGTTTTGCCTGTCCGTGTGTTGTTCCCTAATCACTTGAAAAGACAAAGGGCTGCTTCGTAAGATGCATATCTCTTTTACTGTGGAATTCTTTGGGATTAAAAAGCAAAAGTGTCATCCTGTTATCTGTTAGAGGTTTTGCATTTGCATGTGCTGTCGGTTTAGGTTTAAAGATGCTGCGCATGAAACCCTTTCAAAGGGGCGGCTACTGCCTTTCTAGAACGAAGGTTACCTGTAGTAAGAGATTACAAGAAAGTTAGGAAGTAAACGCAAAGGCTATCGAAATGAAGAGTGCAGTTTCGGCAGACTGGGAATGTAACAGGATCTTCCGAAGCATTGGTTGACCCTCGCATTACAACAGTTAGGCAGGCATGTTCCTCGTCTCATGTCACCAACCGGTATCTTGAAGACAACGTGATGGAGCGCATGGAATGGCCGGCAAGATCCCTGATTGCAATCCCATTGAGAACCTGTGGGAATGACATCAAGAATGAAGCCGACAGGAAAATGAAAGAAACACATCTTTGTCAGGATTCGCAGCGTATATATTCAAAACGGGCTTTGGGCCAACTTAGATCTGCAGCGTATACGTACTTTGGTCAACAGTATGCGCAAGAGATGTCTTTAAGTCATTGAGAAGGACGGTGACCTACCCATTATTGAGCATTGAACATCTTGCTTAAATTCCTTGCTGAGTTATAACCTTTTGATATGGAGTATAAATGTTGTTTTATGACCAGAAGCATGATACTTTTTTTTTACTGTTTCTGTTGAAATGAATTTTGCAGACAAAGTGCAACTTTTTTTCTTGCATAAATTCATAAAATGGATCAATTTCCATGTCTATCGGGCAAAAGTAAATGTCATTTTGTTGCATAAGAATTTGTCACATCCATCATTTTTGAATAATAAAATCAATTAATTAGGTCAAAAAGTATCAGACGGGACTTTCTTTTTTTGCTGAGTGTATATACCTTGCATATGCCATGAATTTGAATGGACCCCCAAGTCTTGGATAGCTTTATTTGTTAAATGGTGGTGCAAGAAACTAACAGCAATATGCATGCATTTTTTAAGTCATCATCATCAGCCTTTTGTCTGTCCACTGTGGACGAAAGCCTCACTGTGTCCCATGCTGGATTTCGGCCACCCTTCCACCACGCTGGCCTAGTGCGGGTTGGAAGGGACCCTGGTACTAGAGTAATTTGTAGGTAACAGACCCGTGATGGTCCCCTACTCTTTTCGATAAGGTCTGCACCTTTTTACGTGTTCAGGAAGTACTCCCCTTGATACACGGTGACCAACACTTTACAATGACTCTCCAAACCATGAGGCGCGGACACCATTGCATCACCTGCACACTTTTACGCAATGGGTGGAGCGAAGAGATATTCCATAATCACACTGCTGCGGCAATATGCAATTTCCGACGTTTAATAGGAACTATTTTCGTAGGAACAAGAAACTCGACTCTCGCGGGCTCGAACCAGGGCCGCTCGGTCGATCTTGTATTCGCCGACGGTTCAGCGCCTTAGACCGCTCAGCCACCTCTCCCTCTGTTGTGAAGTAGAGGAATAATATTCTTCTGCAATATTGTTTTTTTTGTTTTACAGATCTTTTGTGTATTTTTTTAACAAAAATAAAACCACACAATATAAACCACTATGCTATTACATATTTTGTGTCGCCTGCCCTAATAGCAGGGAAACACATAGGGATCACTTTGTCCCACTGTAGTCTGTTGATTTCTTCTTTGTTGTCTGTTGTTGTCTCTTGTTGTGAAAAAGGTTAACCTTTGCCTGTACGCCTCTTACTTTGATGGATTTAAACCAATTTAACTTGGGTCAAGGTGCAACATGCATCCCCTATTGTTGAATGAAGTCAAGATGTCACATCCAAGGTCAGGTCATTGAGGTCAAGTGTAAAATAGGCTGAAATGTAAAATTGACCTCATTTGAAAAGTTGAAGTTACAATTGCAACTAACTTGATTCATAGGTGCACATGGCACTGGTAACTGAAAGTGTCTGATTTTAGCAAAGGTCTGAGCTGGAAGGCTGTATGAATGGGGAATTAAGCTTAAATCAGACCTACATTCATAGGCATTCCCTGCAAGACCTAACTGTTTGAAGACCGAACTATTAAGCTCATCGCTATGTCCCATTAATAAGGATTTAGATTAAGTCCCAATTACCTATTGATAGTTCACATAAGTTGATACGCGATCTCATCGCTCTCAGTCATATTGTCAATCAATATGGTGTCCAGTCGTTATGATTTTCGACTTTTTATTTGTTTTGATGAAGTTTGTTGAGAGTGAATTTTCCCACCATAATTGTTCATTTCTTTTCGAAATTGGAATTTATTCTTTCTTTTTTGGAGTGGGTGGGGGTTTATTTCCTTTTGGGAGGATAGGAGTGGAGGTGGTTGTTTTTTTCCTTTTTTTTGGGACTTTAATTGCACCCCCGTCTCCGACATCTCGGGTCGAAAACATGGTGTTACCAAAGCATATCATTGGCCGCGTGGTAGTGAAATTTTCATAAGATCCATGTTTGTTCATCGAGGTCAACTCTCAGAATGAGCGATCAAGTTTGAAATTTAAAATTGGTGAATTAATATTGACAACTGATGAACCGACGCCAATCAACGCATCGCCTTTACCTGCGCAATTACGAACATTAACCAATCACAATCAGGCACCCATGGACCGCAATACACGTCGGTAACCTCAGTGTTATGGCGGCACCGTCAGATGTATTTACACCCGCCGAATTCAATGGCAATTAGCAAGTCTCTTAAATCCACTTAAACGGATAATCCCTGGGGATTATACTTCGGTCTTCTTACGTTCGGTCGTGCAGAGGGTCACCCATTCAGACACTTTGCCCACCCAAAGTTAATTGCTTTGCCACCCAGAACAAAATCAATAAATTACAAAGAGCCAATGATAAACAACATTAAGTGCTGCCTATTGATATTACACAAACCTCAAGTATAAAAAAAAAAAAAAAAAAAAAACTTGGGTCACAGGTGCAACATGGCATCCCCTATTTGTTGATGAAGTCAAGAGGTCACATGCCAAGGTCAAAGGTCATGTGAGGTCAAGTTGTAAAATAGGCTGAAAATGTAAAATTGACCTCATTTGAAAAGTTGAAGTTTCAATTGCAACTAAACTTGATTCATAGGTGCAACATGGGATCCCTCAATTGTTAATGAGGTCAAATGTCACATACCAGGTCAAAGTTCATGTGAGGTCAAGTTGTAAAATTGGAACCAAACTTAGTTTATGGAGTTTACATGCAAACCCTCATTTGTTTATGAGGTCCAAGGTCACATATCAAGGTCAAAGGTCGCGTTAGGCCTATCATTCACTAACCAAGACGGCAGGCGACACAAGAGCATGTCTGAGGACTGATTTTATTTTTTCTTACTCTAAATATTTATTATTTTTGTCATGAAAATCAAACCACACAAATATAACCCGCTATGATGTTGTACATTTTGTTTCTTACTTTCCACAGGTAAAGCACTTAAATGCAGATTCTGCCCGAAGGTGTTTGCCAAAACATCAAACCTGAACAGCCACGAGTCACGACACACAGGCCAAGGCAACTTCAAGTGCGATTTCTGTAACAAGGCCTTTTTCTATAGGTTTGAACTAAACAACCATTTGCAGTGTCATGCAGGTGGGTTAAAAATACAAGGTCTGGGAATTTCTTTGTAAATTTCAATTTTTAAATATACACACCTGTTCTTGCTGTACTATGTATTGAATCTGATTTCATATTATCCGTTGAGCAAGTGGGCAAAATGTGGACCAGTAAAATGAATGTCCAGCACAGTAGGGTAAAAAGTCTGTCAAGAATCACAATTTTAACAGAAATAGACACATTATGCCCACATAGGAGCAAGGAATGGTATTTTTTTGCCTTCCAGAATTAACCCCTGAGGTCTACATGAACTACCTTTCTTTCACTATATCTGATTGGCTCATTACATGATGTAGCATGATATGAGCGGTTTGGTCATTTTGTGACCCCATGTCAGATCTGACACATCTGACATATCAGATCTGACACAGCCTAATCGGGACTACCAGTAATAAATGCAGGTAAGGGATGGGCGATAACTACTAATGTTAGTCTCTTAAACAACGTACACTTTAATCTAAACACAGAAAATGACGGGTCCACTCCCATTTATTGTTTGAACAGAGCACAAAAGGAGACTAAGTCAATATCATTCGCGCGGGAGTTCCTAATCGAGAATTCCGGGAAAATTGCGTGTCCGTGCCAGCCTGCATCTGCACAGTTTCAAGACGTTTTCATGTTCGTTTATACACTGAAAATGTATAACATATTGTATAGACCCTACCTCAAAGTGCATGCAAGGTTAGCCGGTAGGCAAGGGTTAGGTGCGAGGCAAATTATGGATACCAGGTGAAGCTAGCCTGATGTTACTAGCCAAACAAATAACAGTTATTGCCATACAATTTCTGTTCTGCCGGCAGAGTACAAGGGCTATGATGTTTTGAAGCTTTTCAAGGTAAAACAGAAACCATTCTTTTACTCAATCGGCAGCTATGCAGACTGAGGTAAACCATAGATAGCTGGATCTGGAGTGGTTGTGCCCGAATACTAAAAATAGCTAGCAATGATTCCAACTATATGCATGGCAATCGATTTCTAATGATTCGTGTTGTGTTCTCCGATTTTTCGGAATTCCTGATTAGGAACTCCCGCATTTATGAAAGTATTGACTTACCTGGGCTCCACCTTTAGTCGAGTCTTCGTCCAGGTCTTAGTCCGATACGTGTAATTAAGAGCATATGTCTTTGAAATAGACTAGCTCTTGGGTCGCGCCGGCTGTTGATGCTGTTAGGATGGCATGTCCTACCCCCTCCCCCACACACACACACTGGCTGAATCCATTAGTCTTCCGTTGACTACCGATAGTCGCCCAAGTGACAACTACAAACTTTGAATGAGAGGTTTGTTTACACCTAGCCGAATCTTTAAAATCATGTACTATTCATATTTTCATCATGATTGGTCCGTGTTGTTTATCGCCGTTGTGAATAAGCGATCATAACATAACAGACCACCTGATAGATTTATGTATGCGATACCGCGTACCGTCCATGTCTAAATTCTAAATGGGATAAAATTCCCAATTGGCTCCAATAAACAGAGCTAAACTGAATTATAAAACCTGAATAGGCCATGTCAGATATGTCAGATCTGACATGGGGGGTCACAAAATGACTAAACCGTGATATGAGTATCCAATCAAAATAGACCTATATCTATACAAGCCTTGAAGATTTTCTTACAATATGTCCGATTGACTAAATGCATCTAATAACATAATGAATGACCAATAAAATTGCCCAGTAGAGCTCAATTGGGTAGAATAGCATGAAGAGTACTTAATTACCGAATGCATATGTCGAGGGTTGACAATCAGAAGGACGTAACTCAACACTAAAAGAAATATTAAAGAATTATTCTGCTGTATAATACTGCTTTTGAGAAATGCGATGTTTAATATTTTCTACTAAGCAAATCTATTCATTACTCAAAATGTAAACATCTCATAAAGCTCATATATGGTACTGTAAGCAAACATTATGGCCCGTATTCCAGAAACTTGTTTAGCTAAACGAAATTTTAGCTTAAAATCGCTGTAAATTAAAATTGCGTTTAAGCAAAACGTGTTGAAATATTTTAACCATTTGCTTACTTAAACGGAAACTTTAAACACAAGTAACATCATTGTTATTTAAAGAGCTAACTTGAGTGTGTTTAAAAGGCCCTGTACTGTTTTTTAATGGTTGAGTGCACAAAGTGTATCCTGGCTTTCCATAGCGTTTAAGGTGCTACACGAACTGGGCGAGAATGATATGCCCATTGGTGTTGTCAACTGGATAGTGAAATGAGCCGTGCACTTCACAAAACACACACACTAAAACACTTTTGAAACTAGCTCAGTACCTAGTTTAAAATTGGACGCATTTTGGCGAAGTTAAAATTGGAATTGCGTTTACTTAAGCTATACGTTTATCTCACATGTAAACGTTCGCTTAGCTTAAAATCGCGCTAAACACCTTTTTGGAATACGACCCTTGATAAACAGAACAATTTTTTATTATGAACAGTATAATTAAAAAAATTCTTTAATATTTCTTTTAGGTTTGAGTTACATCCTTCTGATTGTCAACCCTCGATGTCTTTGTGGGATAGGACATGGAGTATTTTGTTTGTTTTATTCAAGAAAGTTTTGAAAATGCAAAATAAAAGGTAGTTATTGTTTGCCAATTTTTTTTTAGGTGGGGGGACTTGTATGGGTGTCATATGAATAGATGACCAGTTATTCAGTTAACTACTTATTGTTGTTATAATACCAGCATAGATTTCTGAAAATCTTAATTAGATGACAGGGGGAGAGTGACGTACCCCATAAAAAATATCAAGTAAGTAGTAAAGATGGGAAAACCAAATTCACATATGTAGTCCCAGCCTGGACTTGAGGATTAACCCAATCCTAAACACCCCACCTCATATTTCATAAGAACCCCCTAAATACCACAAGCTACCACAAAACATTGGGCTACCAACCCCAAAAACTGTACTACAGGGGGATTTCATGGTCACGGATGGTTTATATGCCAACATATGGGAAGTGTGCTACTGGACCCACAAATTACTGTCACGGACCGCCAAAGCCGATGGTAGATTGACGCCATCCACCATCTATTTCCTCACCGAGATATACCAGACGACTTATTTCTCAGCCCCGCCAAGGGCCCGGGATATCTGGAACCCGGGACCCCTCGGTTCTTTTCAAGTAGAGCGCGCAGCTCTAGTTAATAGGCTAAAGAGGAATTCCATTTAGTTATTGACACGAAAGATAAGCTTATACCTCGTGACATTACTCCCGTTCCTCACAGGCACGTCCCGTGCCTTAAACTCCTGCATCCTTGATACAGGGATACGTAATTGCAGGCCTTTTAACTAACTCATTCCCAGGGTATCATCGACTCGAGCTTTCGATCATTAGCGGGGTTCGCTGAAGTTAAGAAACCCCGGAAACAACGCTGGCCAACAATTGTCACAAACTCTAACATCACAAACCGTAAACTATAATTACTCACCGAGGTATACAGGGACGTTTCGAAGTCCCGCTGAGACCAGGATTCGAAACACGGGACCCTCGGTCTCAAGTCGAGGCGCAGTGTGAACAAAGAGCTAAAGAGGAATACCGTTAGGTCTATGACACTAACGTACTTATACATAGTGACAATACTACAAAATACAGATGCAGCACACGCGTGGTATTTTGAGGGTTAGTTTACACCTGTTACAAAATTAGTCTATAGTCCATTTCCTACCTCTGTGCCGTGACGTGTCAACAATCTTGACGAAGCCTTTAAACACGTGTAAAGCTATGCCGTCTTTGTGCACGCATGTATAAACATCTTCGTTTTAAGCCAGCATGTCCGGTTTACTGGTGCGACTGTCAAATCTCGCGCTGACGTCACTCACGGGAATTCAAATGAAGTATATGTACCTACACCCGTAATTTTGCTTAAAACAATTAACATTTTTTTAAAGTGACAGCGGAGATTTTTTTAGGATATGAATTCTCTCAATTTCACTGGATCGGTTGTTAACCACCTATGGAGAACGTTTGAAATGTTTATTGAAAACAGTGCAAAAGAAAACCGCAAACTTGTTTTTGAACTTACCTGCTATCGTAATCATTCACCATATAGAAAACCATGCTTTGACTTTATTCGTGCACACAGAACTACTAAATCATCATCTATCATAGAGACGGGCGTATTCCGGCTTATTCACCTTCAGGCGTGATCTATACATTGGCAAAGCATTCGAAATATGTAAAAAACCTAGTTGGAGAAAAATTGGGGGCGCTAATTCTTTCTGGAAATCTTCCTCATGTCTCTTTAAATTAAATATGTCGCATCACTGTGGCCCTTGCAGATAAATGAGTGTGCCCATTCAGGGCACATTAGTCCAATGATTACCTAAGAAAAATACAATTGATGCGTGGAGCTTTCCTATAGTCTGTCTCATCTTAATTGAAGGTGACGTCACTGCGATTTTATGTTGCGCAGCCAGGAATCGCAGCGCGCATGCTTTGAAATCATAGCATGATAACGCACGCGAATAAAGGCGGCCATCGAGACGCTAGTTGGAATGCAAAAGACACATAATGAGACGTCACCTTCAACTTGAGGGAGACAAAGTAATAGGAAAGGGGAATGATTTTGTTGACGACATAGGGTAAACCTAACTTACACAGTTGGTCAATGTTTGCGATTGTGTTTATAGACGGTTTCGCGGCGGCTCAGTTTTGCAGACAGGCCCAGATTCTGTCCAATTTGATCTTACTAGATCGTTTTTGGCCTCGTTGTTTAGTGTTGGTGACATCAACCTCCATAAAAAGCTGTATGTGTTACTGCCCGACCCTTTTCCAATTTTTCAAGCAGATTTTTTTTTTTGTCATAATTGTTAATTAGCTATAGTTTTGGGTACATCAGTAAATCTATAAAAAGCTGCATGTTGGTAACTGCCCTATAAACCCTTGTCCAATTTTGATCAAAGCAGGCAAGCCTGAAAAAAGTACAGGACTTGGGAACCCTGGTTCTCGGGAAAACTTTCTATTTGAATGAATTTTGTACACGTAAATAACGAAATACGAATTGAAGGAAATTTTGCAATCTGGATGGATTTTGATTATGTTCCCAGGAATTTGGCATTTTTTCTAGCCCGGCATTGCAGATTTTGATTTATAGTCCTTATTAGTTTGGTGACATCATCCCTCCATTTCTGTGGTACTGCCCTGAACCCTTGTCCCATTTTGATAATGCTGACCAAAAGGCTAGTAGCCTAACTCTACATCTCTGGCTACTCACAAAAAATTTTATGTGTCTGGAAACACATGCCACAATGTCCCGCACAGTACAGTTTTTGAAAAAGTAACGAAATAGCTTTAAATCTGTTAATTGACTTTAGTTTTTGTCATATTGTAGGGCATAAATTTTGAAACGTGTGTATAAATGAGAAAGACGTAACAGTTATGGAACACTTAATATTTCAAAACTCTTGCCGTGGATAGTTAAAAATTCAAAATATAAATTTGTCCCACCATGTGGCGGTTTTCCCAGATCGCATCACAAACAGACCCTACCACCATGTCAGGTCAGGTTTCCTTTAGTCCTACTACTGGTATCCTGGTACCATTACTACCTGTCTCCAGGGCTTAGTCCGTGGCAGCTTAACCGACACCCCCATTGGGTTTCTAAGGAAATTTGATTATGAGGGTAGCTGGTTACCCTGGTAGAAGGAAAAAGATCTACCTACAAAGGCATCAGCTCTGGAGAGTTAGTAGTACAAGTGGCCATCCAGCACATTCTGCCTTGCATGGTGGGCATGGTTGCCCAAAGGCTAGGCCCACCACCAAAAACTGGATTGGCTCAAAAGGAGGGCATCCATTCAATTCAATTATCTTTTGCTCCAATAAATCCTCACAGAGCAGTATATGATTGTGAGGTGAATCCGGCCACCCTCTTTTACGGGGACAAAATCAGATGAAAACTTTGGTTTAACTAACTAGAAACTAACCGCCACACAGAAAAATGTAGTATGTATAAGTAGGGGTCGGCAAACGACCATCTTTTTCAAAACAAGTGGATCGTAGCCATTTGGTTGCTGAAACAAACGGAAGCTTTTTGGCTAAGATGATTTTTTACATGTAGGTTGGTAAATGGACTTTTAAATTTTGTACATGATATCAATAGAGATATTTCCTATATCAAGACAAAACATAAAGTAACTATCTTATTCATTTTGACTAGAAATTCCTCAAAGGTGCATTATAATGCTAAACACTTTTTTCAAGAAAAACAAAGTCATTCTCAATGGCAGAAAAACTAGTTCTACCAAATTAATGTCAGTTGAGGCAGGGGCAATACATAGAATAACCAAAAAATGTGACCCAGATCTTATGGGTAGGTGAAAAGACAGTGTATTGTTGTAAGCTCAAGCTGTTATAACATGTCAATACCTTCCAATTGTACTAGAGGGTTTTCATACCAACAAGTGATGCTTACAACAGACAATTTCAACTATTTGCAAGAGGCTTTTTATGATTGTGCTATGAAGGGCAAGTATATACTGGTGTAAAGTCGAGGTCTGTACACCTGTTTACTAACAATGCCAGGGGGCCATGCCAGTGTGTGTTCATTCCAACTGTGATCCTATTATTAACAGACAAAGGACAGAAGAAGGCAACATATTGTAAGTAAAGAGTTGTTCTAGTGGCTATGACAATTCAGAACATAGGTGAAAATGATAGCAGTGCTTATGAGAACTGACTCTATCTCTATCGCCCAGGTGAAGAACGTTTCTCTTTATTTTAGGCAATCATGAATTACTTTGGAAACTTAGGTTTTTATAAAGGGAAGCAAATACCTATGCTTATGTTGCCTCGTAATATAAAATGCCAAATGGTTTATTAATTTGTGTCAGATTTTGGCAAGTGATTTAACCTCAAAATCCATTGACTCATGTACAAACTTAAAAGTAATTTTACCAACCTAAAAAAAAACAAAAAAAAAAAAATTCATCTTAGGCCAAAAAGCTCTCTGAATTTGTCTTCAGCAACCAAAATGGCCTAAGAATCCACTTGTTTGAAAGATTAGAAAAAAATACAAAATTTTGCCCAACCCTATGGCACCGACCGTAATTTTGACACACCACCTTTTTCCCACACTTGCTCCTGGCAGTTGAGGTTCATTTGGATTTTGCATTTTAAAACGAGGGGCAAAAAAAATGATGGGGGGAATCTCTGGTGTGAGATGCAGACCTGTAGGTCAAAAGGTATACCATGTTACTGTATTTGTCTAATGTTCTTCGGGGGGGGGGGGGGGGGGAGCGAAAGATATTATCTAAATTAGTACTAGTGCGCTCAGGGGGTAAGGACACGGTCCGCTCGATTTGGGCATTGGGGATTTCCAAACGGTAATTTGGTGAACTTCTACGTGCATTTACTCTGGCAGTCTCTGTCCCAAGTGACATCAAAAAATCATCTCTTAACCTTTGTTTCAAAAGTATAACTCTAAATTTATTCTAATAATAAAAAATTAAAAAAATATTGACTTCAAAATCCACCTGGTTGTTGGATAACCCCACTGCAAAATAGTTTAATTCTTCAATACCGTTATTTAGATTTAAATTCGTGACCAGACGTATCTTTTAAGTCAAGTCTGTGTGGTAACGCCATCGATATCCGTAATAGCGCCCTCCTACCGTTAAGTCTTTGAAACAGACTAGCACCCGGAAGTTGATGCTGTTTTGAATTTGCTGTTGATGTTAGGTTGGCATGTCCTACCCCCTGAATTTTCTGTTCATAATCCCTATGTAAAATTGTTATGTCGTACCCACTAGAGTTACTATAAAACAAGCCCAGGTTTCTACTTACACTGTTCGATTCTCTTCATGGACCCCTTATGTGACCTTTGACACTTTGGGGTATATCCAGATGGGGTTCCTTTCAACAATTTTTAGAGGGGCATTTTGTGATCACAGCTCGTTCCCCGACTTATCTCAAAAAGTTGAGATTTTTTATATTATCTTATGAACGTTGGCCTAAGTATAGTGTTACGGTCACCTTGACAAGGGCACAACCACCTCTAAACTACGGGAACCATCAGGTTTTGCAACCAAAATACATGGGGAACTACATTCCACTTTTGCTTGATTCAATTATATGGTTTTCCACATGTACTCTATAATCTTTGTTGAGATGTTCTTCTTCATAGGATTTACTCTGTAAGGGTGCTGTTATATTGGTGCACAATTAACCCACATCAACATCGTGGTAAGCAGCAGTCATGCTGCGTGTCATCACTGTTTGAATTTTGAATATCTTCAGATTCATGATTGTCATCATGTTTACTTTCCTTAGTATGACTTACAGAGCACACTGGTTTTGCAATGCCATCATCATTTCTACCTACATACTCCTTCAACATATTTACATGGCACAGGGACCATGATATCTGGCCTGCAGTGGATGTCCAGGGATTGGAAACAAGACTAACACTTGGTCTCCTGGCCTAAAGACCCTACTCTTGGCATCTTGATCATACCACTTCTTCATTTTGGTCTGGGCTTGCTTCAAATTCTCCCTGGCAATTTCATTTGCCCTATTAAGCCTATACTTGAATTTGGAAACATAGTCCAAAAGGTTGGTGTCAGGTTCATCATTCAGCCATTTCTCCTTTAGGAGTTTCAAGGGACCGCGAACTGTACTCAAAGGGGCTGAAACCTAGGGTTTCCTGAACTGCCTCCTTGCAGCAAACAATAACAAGTGAACTCCCTCATCCCATTCCTTCTCAAATTCCAAACAGCAAGTCCTAATCATATTCTTCAGAGTTTGGTGGAATCTCTCTAAAGCTCCTTGGGACTCAGCATGGTAGGCACTGGACAAATACTGTTCTATCCCTAACTCATACATCACTTGCTGAAATAGGCCAGATGTAAAATTTGACCCCTGATCTGACTGAATTGACTTAGGTAGGCCTACAAGAGTGAAAAACTTGGTCAAAGCCTTCACTACAGTTTTAGCCTTAATATTCCTTAAGGGTATGGCTTCAGGAAAACTGGTTGAGGCACACATGATAGTAAGTAGGTACTGATTACCCGACTTAGTCCTAGGGAGGGGTCCTACACAGTCAACTATGACCCTACTAAATGGCTCTCCGAATGCCGGTATCAGTTTCAGAGGAGCGGGCGGGATTTTCTGATTAGGCTTGCAAACAACTTGACAAGTATGGCAAGACCTACAGTATTCAGAAACATCCTTTCGAAGTGTAGGCCACCAAAAGTGGTTCAAAATCCTATCATGTGTCTTCTTGACTCCTAAATATCCTGCCATGGGACTATCGTGGGCAATGCTGATGACCTCCTTATGATAAACCTTTGGAACAACTATCTGCTGAACAACTTTCCACTCATTATTTGCCGGAGCATCGGGTGGCCTCCATTTCCTCATCAGCACACCATTGTGTTTGTAAAAACACACAGGAACGTCCTCAGACTCCTGCAGGGTTACTGCCCTTTGACTAAGATTCTTGAGTGCAGGATCATTCTTCTGTTCAAGAACTAACTTGTTATGACTCAAGGGATCATCATCATTATCCCCACTATGCACTTGCTCAAGGCCTGCCTTTTGTGTTGGAGAACCTGTCTCCCCTGAAGAGGGAAGTTGACCTGGTTCATTTAATTTTGTCATGAACGTGTCCTCTAAATCTAAATTAGGGACAAGGTCTTCCTCCTTCCTATCACTACTTGCTTCAAGCATGGCTTTCCTAGCCATACTCCTAGTAACTGCACAGGCTGGATAAACTACACTATTATCCTCACTGTATATTTCTGTGCAGGGATTGTGGGTAACAATTGGTTCGGGATGTACTTTTCTGCCTGCCAAATCATTCCCTAATAACATTGAAACACCTTTGACTGGAAGTTCAGGCCTTACTCCTACTATGACTGTACCTGAGACCAAATCAGACTTCACATTCACTTTGTGAAGAGGGATACTAATAACATCCATACCTATACCTTGGTTCAAAGCATTCTCACCTGTTGAGCTGGCTTCACTAAAGGGCAATGACCCCTCCAAAATTACTGACTGGGCACAACATGTGTCACGCATGATCTTTATCTAGGTTTTGGATCAACTTTGTCACCATCAAGCGACACTGAACCCTCCAAAACAAATGGTTCAAAGTCTTCCCTAACTTTCTCAGACTCAGCATCTTTCTGTTTAATAGCCTGGGAACTAACATGTGGTCTAAGGGACACAGCACAACCTGTGGGAGCAGACTTCTGCTTCATGGCCATCTGCTTTCTCATCAACTTCCAACAGCTTGTCATAATATGACCTGAATCTTTGCAATATGTGCAAGTTACATCTGACTTAAAACCATTCCCTGACTTTGGTGTGGCACTAGAAGGACCCTTATTCCCCTGACTGGAGGAACCTGACTGAATGTTCCCTTCTTTATTAGTACATTAGTACCATGACTTTGGAATGATCTACTTTGGTAAGGCCTATTTGAATTAAAACTCTTGTAATTCTGACTTGACTTATTAGGCCCACCCGTACTATTGCTGGAACTCAACTTATGTGTGAGGGCGTAATCATCTGCTATTGTTGCTGCATTTTTCAAATCTTTGATATCGCGTTCATCTAAATGAGGTTTTATGTCGGCATGAATACACTGTTTGAATTGCTCAATTAAAACCAACTGCCTAAGTTGATTGAAGTCTTGTTTCACTTCCTTGGAAGTAAGCCACCTATCCAACATTTGTTCCTGAACTCTAGCAAACTCAACATGAGTTTGATCTGCACGTTTTTTCGCACTCCGAAATTTTTGCCTATACGCCTCAGGCACTAATTCATAGGCCTTAAGAATAGACTGTTTTACTACTTCATAATCACCGCACTGATGAATTGATAGGGACGAGTAGCTTTCCCAATAAACACAGTCTGAAGCAATGTTGTCCATTGCTCTTTAGGCCACTTCATACTTTCGGCAATCTTCTCGAAGTGCAAAAAATACTTGTCAACCTCTGTTTCCCTAAATGTTGGAACCAAGTTGATGTTCCTGGTGGCATCAAAACCTGAGTGTGAAGAGGAGCCTGATGTGCCTTTTTCTAACTTTTCTTGTTTAATTTTGTTTTGGCTTCAATTTCTGCCAACTTCATTCTTTCCTCCATTTGTAACCTATCGTCTTTTTCTTTCTGTTCCAATTTTAATCTGCCGTCTTTTTCTTTTTGTTCCATTAGTAATTTGGCATCTAGTTCCTGTTGTTTTAGTGCCTTTTCTAATTCAAGTTTTTCCATCTCTAATTGTAATTTGTCTTGCCTTTCCTTTTCTTCCTGTGCTAACTTTTGCTGTTCTAAAGCCAACTTATCTTGCCTTTCTTTGTCTTGTCGTTCCTTCTCTTGCATTTGTAATTTGGCCATTTCTATTTGCATTTGCATTTCCACCTGTTTCAT